>JADBJO010019046.1:0-34051 GCA_016801955.1 Conus betulinus | reverse complement strand
GAGTAGTTGCAGACTACAAAGAAAGAAAGAAACACAAAGACTGGAACGATTTAAACGAGCCAAGTCTTTGCCAAATCTGATCAGAAACTACTGTAGAGACTTTGAAATTGATATTGGAACAAAAGCAGTTGTAAAGATACCTTGGAAACAAGCCTCATATCTGAATCTACAAAATACAGCAGGCTGAAAGCCGTTTCTACATTGCTGGGATACCATCAACATCAGTTGCAAGACTACCTTGTTCTGGTCTTCATTTGTGATGCTGATACTCCTGAAGAATGCGAAACCAATGCAAAATCACATACTAATCAGTCTCACGAGAATACAAAGTTGTATTGTGTGGACTTGGTACACATGAATACGCGTCAAAACTCAACTCAACCTGAGACACGTAGTTTCATCCTCCACGTCGAGAACTACGTGCTGTCTGAGAGTCACTGAAAAGACAAAAACTGGACCGAATGGATCAAAAGAATATCATCATGAATGTGAACCAATGCACTGGGTGAATCCGCGGTTTATTGAAGAAAAATCAAATGGAAAACTACGTTGTTGCAATGACCAAAAAGCCTTGAATAAAGCAATAGAAAAGTCACTCTCTAAAATGTCCATTGTCTGGATGACATACTCTCACATCTAAAAGGAGAAAACTGTGATACCCGCTCAATCTAATCGACCATCATATGGGATGAACAAAGGTCACTCCTGACCACTTTCAGTTCATCCTTTCGTCTACATCGCTTCCTGTGCAAGTCCTTTAGTCTGAATCCTGCACAAGATGAATATCAGCAGAAACTAATGAGACATTTGACTACACGGACAGCATTTTTGCCCTTATTGACGACATCCTCCGGTCACTGGCGGAACTGAAGTGCATGACAAAGATAGGACTCGCACTCTCAAACGCAGTGTTGGGAAATTAGCAAGCTCAACTCTGATAAACTGAAAGTAGAAATACAGAAGTACACTACTTGAGATATACCATTTACGCTAAAGTACTCAAGCCAGATCCTGCAAAGCTGCAGCTTTAAAAAAAGAAAGAAGGAAAAATGTCTCCAACAAACAAGGAAGAGCTTGGAAATGATCACATATCTGGACAAATTTGATGAAACCCCCAGAGAAACTTGCTACTTTCACGGTAGGCCAGGAAATCTAAACAAAAGTCCACTCGGTGACGTGTTTAATAAATGGAGGAAACTGAACCGAGTGTTCTTAGTGCTTCCATCTGAGACCATGACTCACTCTGCATGAATTTTTGGACTTCACCTTGCTGGACCTTTAATGTACTGTTGCTCGTGAGCTGGTGAAAACTTTGGTGATTTTTGTCTAACACAGAGTTGTCACAGGCACACAAAAATCTGTTCATGCTGTCTAGTATCTTCAGCTTATCATCATTATGTTTGTCATCATCAGCAGCAGTAGAACGTAAACTGTTTATAGTAGTCTTTCTGTAAGTGGCTTGCACTGTTGCTTTTAAATGCAAAATGAAAACAACAACAACACACACACACACACACACACACACACACACACACACACACACACACACTGAACCCCCCTCCCACTCCATGTCTTTACCATTACTTTTTTTTTGTAACCAAATCTTTGTTCTTAGCAGTACAAATGAACCGTTTTGTGTATGGATTGAAGGACAGAAATCGTAAGGACACAGAACGGCTAGACTAAAACAGTGCAGGAAGTGTTCCACTCTCACTGGGGCTTTATCGCATGGGCAACTTGAAGACTCGCCAATGTGGAGGTTTGCAGGACTGTCCCACACATGAAAAGCTAAGGGCAGAGACTTGGCCTGACAACAAACTGATGACGGAAACGTTTTATGGATCACTGGAGGGTCTCCGCCATACAGCAGCCTTCGTCAGTACCACTGGGGTTCCTGTCTGAGTGAACGAAGAAGAAGAAAAGAAACAATGCTAACGGCAATGTCAAAAGAAACAACAAAAACAAAACCAATTTTGTAGAAACAATGAAACACGCACCGTATGGGCAGGCTGTCAATTTTTCCATTTTGATCGTAGCAGCAGCGTCACGGTCCTCAAGGAAGCCCTTGATAACGATTTTCTTCACCAGCTTGAATCTCTAGAAAGACTGAAACTGTCACCTATTTCGTTTTCAACCTGTAGAAAAAAAAACAGCATACCATGTAAATCACTCTTCTTGATATCAACAATCGCCACAAAAAAGATATGTTGCATTATTATGTCTGTGCCGATTCTTCAAGCTCGTTTGGAGAGAGAGAGAGAGAGAGAGAGAGAGAGAGAGAGAGAGGAGACAGAGAGAGAGAGAGAGAGAGAGAGTATGGGGTGTATCTGTATTATTCAGACCTAAGTTATAGAAAGCAATACAAAAAGTATCACCACTGTCTTTCTGATGAACAACACTCTTCACTGCCTTGAAATATTACACTCGCAAAATGACAGTTTTCCCCTTCCTCGGAGCAGATGACTTTTTCTGTGTTCATTATTATTGCGTTTAAGCAATCATTAAAAACAGTCAAGAGCATGTATTATGCAAGGACAAACAAAAACACACACACATACATGTGCACGCACACACATACTTAGACATCCACAAAGACATACACACACACGCGCGTACACACACACACACACACACACACACACACGCACGCACGCACGCACACACACACACATACAGAGGCAGACACAGATACACACACACACACACACACACACACACACACACACACACACACACACACACACACACACACACACACACACACATTTTACTGTCAGTTACATCTATACATACGAATTCTGTCCTTGTAATGATGCTATGAACTATACTTCGCTGTAATGATTTGAATCAAGCAACGTTTAGTTTTATGAACTTCATAAAACATCATTTTTACTCATGTGTGCACAGTTCTTATGGCTCTTTGTGCATTTCTCACATTTCTATTGTTGTTTTCATTTAACATTCTACCATTTTCATGCCACTGTGATCTGGGGAGTATTGTTTTTTGCAGCTTTTGATGTCTGTTTATTGTTACCTCTGAAGAAGACGTACCCATCGAAAATGTACTGTTCTGTTCTGCATTGTCTATTAAAATAAGCGTGACTTGCACCTTTTGTTTTGTGTGTATATGTATTTTGGCTTGATTCCGTCATTTTTTTATCACCAGTAGAACTTTGTATCAGAAACTAACAATGCATTCATATGCAACTTTCACATTACTTCAAAGTACTGTCCTCTGCTAACCGCACACAGTCGGAGGAGCCTCGGGCACGATTTAATAGCGTTTTGGAAGCCTGACGGACAGATGACGTGAGTCTCAGAAACCATCGCTTTTGACAGATCTTTGACACGAAAATATGCGGATGCAACGAAAACAAATCACATAAATCTGGGCGCCCTGCTTATCAGGTACTCGTGGCGACTACGGCACATTCGGGATAGCGCAATATTGAAGTAGAAGGAGTCTACTACAGGTAACAGAAGGGTATTTATTTTGCACAGACTTCAACAAGCTAATTCTTTAATACTAGATCCAACATAGCCAAAGCATGTGTGATTTCTGAACAGAACAAGTGCGATGACAGGGCCAGCAGTATGGGAAAAAAAGTGTCTTCCGAACCTATCTTAAACATTATTCATTCAACTTCCATTTTCTACAGTCGTACCACTTCAACTATCTGGCAAAAAAAAAAAAAAAAAAAAATGCTAGTCCCTTCATCGCATATTCAAACTACTGGTGGTGGTTGTCGTTCTTGTTGATTTTGGTGATTATTTGCTTTCTATCCTCCATCAGCATATTTTGTCTCCATCTTGCGCTATTTTCAGGCTATGTTCTTGTCGCATAATTTGTTTCTTTCTGTTCCAGTTGACTGGTTTTAAACTGACTTCGTTCTTGGACAGAAATATGAGGGTCTCTGTTGCGGTACATAATGTCACGCCTGTGTAAAATGTCACTCAGTGATGTTCTGTATTGATGTTGCATAACAAAATGTCACCCTGGCACCCAGGTGATATTTCATGTACAAACAGGTAACACATTTCTGTTCCATTCAGATCAAATTGTCTCCAGATGTTAATCTACGATTTTTAGATGGGTCTGACCTGTCATTTTTTGTGTGAGAAAAAAATCGTAGATAATGAAGGAATATCATGGTAATCACCAATGTCTGCATCTCATTGCCAGTGTCAGTGCTGTTAAGACGATATAAATGGTGCTTTCTGATATCATAAAAATGGTGGCTGTGATAGTGGTGTAAGAAAATCTTATTTTTGACAGAACTGACGCATACAGACATCCAAAATCAACGTGTACAAACATCCGAATGTGTACATAGGCTCGCACAATGAGGAAAAATATAGAATTTGTAATGATGGTGATTAATTTTTTCATCGTTGTTGCTGACATAACTTTCATTCTGAGATAGCAATTATCATAATAAAAGCTATCATTATTATACATAATTTTAGACTCAAACACACACATACATGTACACCTTTCTCTCTACCTTTACACACACACACACACACACACACACACACACACACACACACACACACACAGAGGCAGAGACAGACACACACACACACAGTTAAGGAAAAGAAATTAGACAAAGGCAGATATACAGACTGACAGACACACAGACAGATCGATGGTCACAGTAATATACAGTTTCTGCAGCTTACAATGCGTTCATTTGTTTTGTTTTCGTAGACCAATTTGACAAACAGCTTTTCAATATTGTCAAGCTTCAGTTTCAAAAACTTGAAAACAAACAGCCTGTCCTGGTTGTTTCCCTCTCTTGGTGCCTTTATGACAATTTTGATTTTATTACCACCGGTCGCCGTGAAGGTTTCGCTGTCCTCTGACGACGTCTGTGCACGAGGTTTGATGTTAAACTTATCTAGCTTTATAGCGTTGCTGTCTGTGCATTCTGGAGCTGAAAAGATTAAACATGCTATCAATGTTTGAAATCAGTTCCTAACGGCATATACTAAAACGAACCGCATGTAGAGGAACAGGTATACAAAACACTACTGTGGTTTTATGAAATTGAAGAATGAAAAAAAAGAAAAACAGTTTTGAAAAGACACGCACTTCGGATGACCAAGAGTAAGGGTGCAGTGGTGCCTCCCCCTCTCCGCTGAGGATGGTAGTGTCATAGCAGACACTTAAATATATCTATGAGAATAGTACAGCCCTGTTGACTCATACAGTATTCGTCTTTACTACTTTGTCAATCTCTTTATGGGCACATGTAAAGATTCCACGTAGAATAACTTCTAATCTTCACATCAGCCCATGCCTGAGAATTTTCAATCCCAACAAAACACTTTGAAAGTACAAGAACAGAAACGGAAAAAAACTAAGAAAAGAGCTCAACGAAGACAGTAAGGTACAGTTAACTGGGTTTGAATCTTTCATTTTGAGTGGCTTTAATAAAAATGATGCTAAAACGCACTAGGCACTAGAAATACTTTATTCACAAGCTGTTACAGTATTCATATTTGCTCTTTGTGTATTCAAACTTATACTGGGGGTGAACGATGATTTCTTGAATCAAATATGGTTACAATTGTTGAAATTGATAGCAGGCGTCGATTTCACTACTCCAACAGTTTACTTATCCAACATTTTCTCTGTTTTCAATCATTTTGTTAGGCTGATTTGGAAGGTCATAATATGACAGGCATGGGTGTGATGGCCACGTACGTTACTACAGAAGTATAACACGAGGAAGCGAACATGTTAACATACATTGTACATGTCAAAAACTATCAGTCAATTCAGCAAAATCACCAGTACTAGTACATCACAGCAAAGAACACATTCTCCAAGACTATGGATCCCTACAGGGGCCGAGACAGAAAACACGACCGATACCCACCCCTTGACAAGCGAAATTAAATGGTTCGGCAGAGACTCCAAGGATAAGATCAAATAGTTTGTTTAACTTGTGTGTGTGTGTGTGTGTGTGTGTGTGTGTGTGTGTGTGTGTGTGTGGTGTGTGTGTGTGTGTGTGTGTGTGCGCGTGTGCGTTGGTGCGTGCGTGTGTGTGCGTGTGCGTGCGCGTGCACGTGTGTGTGTGTACCGCGAGCGTGTGCGTGCGCGCACGCCTGTGTGTGTATGTGTGTGTGTGAGACAGAGAGAGAAAAAAAAGAGAGAGAGAAAGAGAGAGACAGTGAGAGAGAGAGAGAGAGAGAGAGTGAGAGAGAGACAGAGAGAGAGATAGTGAATGAGAGAGGGAGAGAGAGACAGAGACAGAGAGAGACAGAGACAGAGAGAGACAGAGAGAGAGAGAGGAAAGAGAAGGTGGGGATGAGACTGAAGGAAGGAGAGATGAAGGAAAAGGGAGAAGGGAACAGGGACGACAAATAGTTTACTAATTTATTCATGTACATGAATTTATACATACTTAAGCGCATATACAAATGGCACAAGTCGTATATTTCTTAACCTAAACCTGACTTACTGAGTCAGTAAAACAAATCGTACGTAGGTCTATTGAGCCAGATGATAAAGTCCGAAAGTGAAAATGCTTTAAGTTTTAAGGTGTATGCATGTGCATATGCGTGTTAGTACGAGTGTTTGAAAAGCTACAGTTAATACTTGCCATTTTCAAAACTCTGTTTCATGTAATGGATATGTATGGAGCCTATCCATCTGTGTTTTTGCAGAAAAACAACAACATCAATATATTATGCATAGGTCTGCGAGTGCTCCAGGTCCTTTGTACTAGTATATGAACACATAACGTACACGAAATGTAAAACAAAAACATACTAGCAGGTTATCCTGATATAGTGTATGTTAAGGTGTGACTATCCTTTCTGCTGTGAAAATAGTTGGTCCTGCTATTGATTGTCCTTTTCGTTTGTCGTGCATTACGATCAACCGTGTACCTGAAGAACAGGTGTTTTAGATAAGTACCTTTATTGTCATAATTACAACTAGTATATGAATACAAATCGGGAACATGCCATTTAACAATGAATATTTCTTTTTGTTGAGGATTCTTCTATGGTGGTCGCTAAGGCTGTAAAAAAATGCACAGTAGTTCTTTGCTTTCAAAATCTGCAGGTCAGAAATCAGACAACACCATAATCATTAACTTCAATTCAGTCCGCTATAAACATTTAATCAAATGAACAGCGATACTGAAGGGATAGAGAGTGGGGAGAGAGAGAGAGAGGGGTGGGTGGGTGGGTTACAAGTGTTTTGTTATCCATATAGAGGAAAAAGCCTTGAGATTAAAGCAACTAAACAATCATGATCGCAAATTAGACACAAGCAGGCTCCGATTTCGGAGAGAGAGAGAGAGAATGTGTGTGTGTGTGCTTGTGTAAGAGAGAGAGAGAGAGAGAGAGAGAGAGAGAGAGAGAGAGAGAGAGAGGAGAGCGTTGAGAGAGAGAGAGAGAGAGAGAGAGCGATTTGTGCATTCATTCACGACACTTTCTTTTTTTTCTTTATGAGAGATGAGAGAGAGGAGAGAGAGAGAGAGAGAGAGAGAGCTGACTGGGGTGACCGAGGTGGTGAGTGGTGGAGTTGCACCTGGAGAGCCAATTGAACTGGGGAGACTGGGGTGGAGAGCCACCTGGATGTGACTGGTGGGAGGGTGGTGATTGAAGGTGGTGGAGTTGCACCTGGAGAGCAACTGGGGTGACTGAGGGTGGTGGTGGAGTGGAGAGCCACCTTGGAGAGAGGAGACCTGGAGAGGGTGACCTGGAGAGCCACTCTGGGTGACTGAAGGTGGTGGTGGAGTTGCACTGGAGAGCCACCTGGGGTGACTGAGGGTGGTGTGGAGTTGCACCTGGAGAGCCACTGGGGGTGGGAGGGGTGACTGGAGTGGCACCTGGAGAGGTGGGTGACTGAGTTGGGGTGGAGTTGCACTGGAGAGCCACCTGGGGTGACTGAGGGTGGTGGTGGAGTTGCACCTGGAGAGCCACCTGGGGTGACTGAGGGTGGTGGTGGAGTTGCACCTGGAGAGCCACCTGGGGTGACTGAGGGTGGTGGTGGAGTTGCACCTGGAGAGCCACCTGGGGTGACTGAGGGTGGTGGTGGAGTTGCACCTGGAGAGCCACCTGGGGTGACTGAGGGTGGTGGTGGAGTTGCACCTGGAGAGCCACCTGGGGTGACTGAGGGTGGTGGTGGAGTTGCACCTGGAGAGCCACCTGGGGTGACTGAGGGTGGTGGTGGAGTTGCACCTGGAGAGCCACCTGGGGTGACCGAGGGTGGTGGTGGAGTTGCACCCTGGAGAGCCACCTGGGTCACTGAGGTTGGTGGGGTTGCCCTGGAGAGCCACCTGGGGTGGTGTGGTGTGGGCTCCTGGTGTGCCGCTTGGGGTTCCTGAGGGTGGGGGTGGTGTGACAGTCGTGGTGCTTCTGTATATAATCGATTGTGTTGTATTCAGAGACAACATGTGTGACTGGCTGCTGGTTGACGCTCTTGTGATCAGTTCCATTGTTAACAAAGCAACGGATTATTCTCTGGTTACAGAATGGATAACCTGCCCCCCTAACTGTGGACAATAGAGAACCCAAACAATAATATTCATGACAAACAAAAGTTCTAAAACAGGATCATACGTACAGAAAATACAAACGAGGTATATGACATTCAAACCGAATGTTTAATCTTCTAGAGGTGGTTACGCAATACTCTGTTGAGAAACACAACGAAAACTCAGACAGCATGCAGATCTCATGTTTGATGGCGCAATGTGTCGTTTGAACATCTTTCAGAAGATCATTTATTTCTTGATGTGAACAGGTGAAAAGAATGAACAAAGAACATCGTTTGCGTCTACTTCATAAACAAGAGTCTTGTCCAAGATTTTTGACACTCCGTGTACCATGATACCAACTATACGATTCGTGACAGAATTGCTGACTACATAATTTGACCACGCAAATTTTAATGTAGAATGGGAGAAAAAACAAATTACAAGCAGGATTCGCCAAAATGTATTTCACACACACACACACACACACACACACACACACACACACACACGTGTGTGTGTGTGTGTGTGTGTGTGTGTGTGTGTGTGTGTGTGTGTGTGTGTGATAATCTTTGTTTCTAAGGGTAACAGATAAGCAATGGTATGTATTTTTTTTCATCCGGCTATTGCTCCGATAAGGGACAAATTGTGACTAACAACTAAGCATGGCTAGCGACTTAAAGTGAAAAAAAACAAACAAACAAACAAGCATACATATCTTTAAAAATACAGAAAGAAAATGTGGATGAGTTGTCTCTCCATCAACGCTGAAGCTTAGATGAATTCAACGGAAAAAAGCCCCATTGAAACAAACACAAGAATAAATGAACTAATGTTAAAAAGAAACAAAGCATGAGCCAACACACAGACATATAAAAGCGATCCTCCTATTTGTTGTCAAAGGAGCCAGGCTGAGGGGAGGAGAGGATGGAGCAGTGAGGGAGAGGATAGAGAGAGAGAGAGGGTGAGAGAGCGAGGAGGGGGAGAGAGACGATTAGAGATTCGAGAGAGAGAAGGAGGAGAGAGAGAGGAGATGAGATTTAGGAGAGATGAGCGATCGGCGGAGAGGTAGAGAAGGAGAGGAGGGGAAGAGGAGAGAGAGGAGAGAGGTGAGAGGAGGAGGAGGAGAGAGAGAGATTGATGGGAGAGATGGAGGACGGAGAGGAGAGGAGAGATAGAGAGGGGGAGGAGTGAGAGAGAAGGAGAGATGTGGGAGAGAGGAGAGGGCGAGAGAGTGGAGATTGAGAGAGGAGAGAGGAGAGACGAGAGGAGAGAGAGGGAAGGGGGAGAGAGAAGAGAGAGAGAGAGGGAGAGGAGACTGAGAGCCACCCCCCCCGCGCCGAGATCCGCCCCCCACCCCCTGGAGGATGAGAGAGAGGGATTGAGCAGGAGAGGGGGACGATTAGTAGGATGAGAGAGGAGAGAGAGGAGAGAGAGAGGATGAGAGGCATGAGAGAGGGGAGAGAGAGAGGAGAGCAGCGGGACGAGAGAGAGACGGAGGAGGATGGGGGAGGAGAGAGGAGGGAGGAGGGAGAGAGGAGAGAGAGAGAGCGAGAGAGAAAGGGGACGAGGGAGAGCGAGGGGCTAGGGAGAGAGAGGAGAGGGACGAGAGAGGAGAGTGAGGAGGAGGGATGAGCGAGGGCGGGGAGAGAGAGGGAAAGAGGAGAGGGAGAGAGGAGATAGGAGAGAGGAGGGAGGGGAGGGGAGGGGAGGGGGATGAGGAGAAGAGAGAGGGGATTAGGAGAGAGAGGGGGGAGAGGGACGCGAGGGAGAGAGATGGCACGGAGAGGGAGGAGACGGAGATTAAGGAGGAAGGAGGAGAGAGAGATTGAGAGAGGAGAGGGCATGGGAGAGGAAGGAGGAGGGGAGGAGAGAGTGGGAGAGAGGAGAGAGAGTGAGGAGAGGGAGCGGAGTGGGAGAGGGAGGGGAAGCGAGGAGAGAGGGTAGCGAGGAGAGATTTGGAGAGAGACGAGATGAGGAGGAGTGAGCAGCAGAGGGGAGGAGAGAGGGGGAGGAGGGCGGGGCGAGAGGAGAAGAGGGCTGCGAGCGAGCGGAGAGAGGAGAGGCGAGGGAGGATAGGAGGGGGGTGGAGGAAACGAGGAGAGGAGAGGGTGAAGGGGGGAGAGAGAGGAGAGAGAGAGGGGAGGAGAAGGAGGAGGAGAGGGGAGGGGAGATTAGAGCAGAGAGAGGTACAAGAGAAGGAGAGGGAGAGGAGGAGGGGAGAGGAGAGAGGGGAGAGAGAGAGGGAGAGGGAGAGGAGAGGAATAAGAGGAGAGAGAGAGAGGGAGGGAGAGAGATTAGCGATGAGAGAGAAGAGAGGAGGAGGCCGAGGAGGAGAGAGAGAGATAGGAGAGATGGAGAGGCAGAGCGGGGGGGGACGAGGAGGAGGAGGAGGTGGAGGAGAGAGGAGAGGATTATATTCTGCATACAGCTACAAGGGTGCTAACTAGACAACTACCATGTATGAATTATATCAACACATTACACACATTTTCATCATCTGACTACAATGTATGAATAGAAGAAACAGTACTAGAATCAGTTATCAGTTAGCGACATTGCATTCATACAATCAATTATCATAACACTTATATATCATGGTGTGTGTGTGTGTGTGTGTGTGTGTGTGTGTGTGTGTGTGTGTGTGTGTGTGTGTGTTTGTGTGCGTGTGAGTGTGTGTGTGTGTGTGTGTGTGTGTGTGTTGTGTGTGTGTGCGCGCGCGCGCGCGCGTGCGTGTTTGCGCAGAGAGAGAGAGAGAGAGAGAGAGAGAGAGAGAGAGAGACAGACAGACAGACAGACAGAGAGACAGAGGAGAGAGAGAGAGAGAAAGTGTGTGTGTGTGTGTGTGTGTGTGTGTGTGTGTGTGTGTGTGTGTGTGCTAGAGGTGTAGTTGTAGACTACAAAGAAAGAAAGAAACACAAAGACTGGAACGATTGCGTACGTTGTGACCAAAATGTCATCTTAGATCTATTTCAAGTTACGATATTCGAGAAACAAATCTAATAATCATGCTCCCCGTTTCCTAGTGGAAATAGTGAGAGAGATATGATAATAGGCGGGGGAAGTCGAGGAAGAGAGTGGGGACACTGGACAGAGGCAGATTCTTGACGTAATTTTCATTGGAAAAAAAATCCCGACAGTATGGTTTGTTGATAAAAGTATATGTCAAGGGTCACAAATGTCAAGTGATTGAGTGATGGAAAAGTTGAAAATATTAACATTTCCAAGGGAAGGGTCAGTTAAACTATCTTAAATCAAAATTAACGGGTTGTGTATGATTCATAACATCAATCCATGTGTGGAAGCATTTTAGGGCTCTGACATTTTTATCTCAGTTATCGGTTTAGTGTTTGTCACTGTCATGCGGCTGGTTTCGAATGTATCCAAAACTATTTGCTAAACTGGCCACTGCACGTAGTTACTGGCTTAAATGAATCTCTTCACGTGATCTACATAGACACTGGTCACCCTTTTCATTCAAATTCTCTGGTTTAATTTACTATGTTTTTCCTCCTCAGTCTTCTTGAGCGGTTTAAAGGTCCTTCTAGTGTCACACATGTCCGAGATGTTGCTGGAGATTCACGGTTTCAATCTCCATCTGCTTATTCTTAGGACCTCTGTTGCTGTTTAAACCGTATCTCGGTTAAATCCACGGTCTTCTTTTAAGAGAAATAGTGGACTCATTTTCCTCCATGGCCGGTTAGGAACTGCTCAGCGATGTCAGGATCTTTCAGTTTGTCAAGACTGAATTTGAGACGGCTGTTTACACTCTCTTCTTGTTGTTTAAAACGTACTTGAAAGTTTATCATGGCAAAGTTGTGGTCATTTCTAACATCAAATCCAGGAGATGTCCTTGTTTTAGCCCTACTGATGCCAGTGCCATAGTAATTCTTCTTAACAATACAGTCTACCTGGTTGCGGTACTGACTGGTTGGGGTGCCTTGGCCATCATCGGTATGCTTTATCTTTATCAAGAGTGTTGGCACGAACCAAGTCATTATCACTGGCAAATTCTAGAGGTGTGGTCCTCTGTCATCACTGGTCGCAATGCAACAGTGGCCACTGCATTTTGTTCAAATTTTCTTGGGCACCTTCACCAGCTTTGGTATTCTAGCCACCTTGAACGATGAGGATGTTTTCTTGCCAACCTTACTGACGACTGTTTAGAGCTGGGAGTAGAATTCTTCAAATTCTTCAATCTGGTCATCATTACAGCTTATGTGGAAGCATGCATTTGCTGATGTTAAATGGTTCACTCAGTGGCTATTGTTATAATCCTGCTGGAAACAGGGTAGCATCATAGTACAGCATTCTTGATGTTCTTATTAACTAAGAATGTCAGTCTATGTACATGCTGGTCTTCTCCAATGTAGTACAGGACATGCCCTTCGTCTGTCTGCACTTTTCCATTGTTCTTCAATCTTACTTTGCAGAGGCCAAGCGCATGTCATGGTATCTTAGGCAGACCTCTTTACCCTAAAACTCTATTGGTGTTCTTCTCGAATAAAATGAGAGCGTATTTTCTGTAAAATGTATGTTCACATTTTCCAACTTTCTGTGTACAATCGGGAGACAGGAGGGCAGGGGCGAGAGAGGGGATGATTTTATTTCTATTGACAGGCATCATACGGCAGAGGGTAGACAGTGGAGGGATACCTGAGTTACACTACCTACCACTTAAAAGATTTCTCCAGTACAGATCACTTTCAAAGTATTTCATTAGCATACTCTGGCACAAATTCAGGCTCTCTCGCAAGTTTTTTTCTCTCAATATTTCAGTGCCTTAGTCTCCACTATGGTTCCATCGTCATCCAGACGTGAGTTGGCATGCACGGCGGAGTGAAAATTATCAGTCTCTAGTTATAGCGCACAAACACGACAGTTATACACCGCTAGTGCAAGTACCGTTCAAGAACGTCGTTTCCAGATTTTAAAATCGACTTTTTTAGGTCCTCCTGTCCATCTCATTCATGTCATACTACCATCATTCAAAACATTTAAAGTTATGGTATGCTAGGCAACTTTCAGCAGTCTGAGGATTCTTGTACTGGGTTAGTAAGCACGCCACATCTAAATACCTGCAATGTAGCAAAATGTGACTGACAGTTTTTCAGTTAACCAGCTATCCGCACTTTGAGAGGACTATTATCCACTTATGGCACCAGTGTAGGCCCAGGCGGTGCCCTATGCCTCACCTAGTGACTTCAGAATCAAAAGCCTCGGGTGTACCCATGTCGGTCCTGAAAACACCTAGTGTTTGTAAAAGGAATGCTCTAACTTGGGAATTTGAAGCTTCTGGTCATCACAGTACAAACACAGCAAATCTAATGGTGGTCTCCAAAGGAGCATGTTGCAGCAAGCTGCATTTCTCACACTCAACACCACCAGCATCACAAAAGAAACCCTATAAAATGTACATTCTGAGGAAAATTGTCATCAAAGTATTTTCTCATGTGTTGAATACGAGTCCGACTTTTTCGTCGACCCAGTCTTAAACAATTTAACCTGAAAACATTAAACAAGCCAAGTCTTTACCAAATCTGATCGGCCCTGCTGTAGAGACTTTGAAATTGATATTGGTACGAAACAGACCGTCATTCAAAAATAAGTCTGTGACACCTTTCTCTCTCGAACCCAACTCGAAAAACATGAGCAGTGTAAAGATACCTTGAAAACAAGCCTCAAATCTGAATCTACGAAACTGAGCAGGTTGAAAGCCGTAACTACACTGCTGAGATACCATCAACATCAGTTGCGAGACTACCTTGGCTTGGTCTGCATTTTGTGATGCTGATACTCCTGAAGAATGCGAAAACCAGTGCAAAATCACATACTAAGCAGTCTTACGAGAATACGAAGTTGTATTCTGTGGACTTGTACATATGGATACAAGTCAAAAATCCATCTCAACCTGAAACACGTAGTTTCATCTTCCACGTCGAGAACCAGGTGCTCTCTGGGAATCGCTGAAAGACATATTGGACCTAATGGATCAAAAGAATATCATCACGAATGACAATCTATGGACTGGTTGAATTCGCTGTTTATCGAAGAAAAATCAAATGGAAAACTACGTTGTTGCAATGACTAGAAAGCATTGAATAAAGCAATAGAAAAGTCACTCTACAGTGTCCATTCTCTGGATGACATACTCGCACATCGAAAAGGAGCAAACTATTTCACCAAATTTGATGCCCGCTCAACCTAATTGACCATCATATGGGATGAACAAAGGTCATTCCTGACCAACTTCAGTTCATCCTTATGTCTATATCGCTTCCTGTGCAAGTCCTTCAGCCCGAATCCCACACAAGATGAATTTCAGCAGAAACTAAAGAGACATTTGATCACACGGACAGCATTTTTGTCCTTATTGACAACATCCTCTGGGTCACTGGCAGAACTGAAGTGCATGACAAAGACCGGACTCGCACCCTCAAACACTGTGTTGGGAAATTATCCAGCTCAACCCTGATAAACTGAAAGTAGAGAATACAGAAGTATATTAATTGAGATATATCATTTACGCTGAAGTTCTCAAGCCAGATCCTGCAAAAGCTGCTGCTTTAAAAAGAAAGAAAGAAGAAGGAAATGTCTCCAACAAACAAGGAAGAGCTTGGAATGATCACATATCTGGACAAATTTAATGAAGCCTCAGAGAAACTTGCTACTTTCACGATAGGCCAGGAAATCGAAACAAAAGTCCACTCGGCGACATGTTTAATAAATGGAGGAACTGAACCGTATGTTCTTAGTGCTTCCATCTGAGACCATGACTCACTCAGCATGAATTTTTGGACTTCACCTCGCTGGACCTTAAACGTTCCGTTGCTCGTGAGCTGGCCGGTGAAAAACTTTGGTGATTGTTGTCTAACACAGAGTTGTCACAGGCACACAAACATCTGTTCATGCTGTCTAGTATCATCAGCTTATCATCAGTATGTTTGTCTTCATCAGAGGCAGTAGCACGTAAACTGTTCATAGTAGACTTTCTGTAAGTAGCTTGCACTGTTGCTTTTTAATGCAAAATGGAAACAACACACACACACACACACACACACACACACACACACACACACACACACACACACACACACACACAGAACCCCCCTCCTCCTCCTCCTTGTCTTTACCATTATTTTTCTGTAAACAAATCTTCGTTCTTAGCAGTGCAAATGAACCGTTTTGTGTATGGATTGAAGGACAACTATCGTAAGGACACAGAACGGCTAGACTAAAACAGTGCAGGAAGTGTTCCACTGTCACTGGGGCTTTATTGCATGGGCAACTTGAAGACTCGCCAATGTGGAGGTTTGCAGGACTGTCCGACACATGAAAAGCTTAGGGCAGAGACCTGGCCTGCTAACACACTGATGAGGGAAAAGCTTTATGGATCACTGGAGGGTCTCCGCCGTACAGCAGCCTGGGGTTCCTGTCTAAGTGAACGAAGAATAAGTAATGCTAAGGGCAATGTCAAAAGAAACAACAAAAACAAAACCAAACGTGTAGAAACAATGAAATACGCACCGTATGGGCAGGCTGCCAATTTTTTCAATTTGATCGTAGCAGCAGCGTCACGGTCCTTGAGGAAACCCTTGATGACGATTTTCTTTACCAGCTTTGAATCTCTAGAAAGGGTGAAACCGTCACCTATTTTGTTTTTAACCTGTAGAAAAAAACAGCATACCATGTAAATCACTTTTCTGCATATCAACAATCGCCACAAAAAAGATCTGTTGTATCATCATATCTGTGCCAGTTCTTCAAGCTCGTTTGGTGAGAGAGAGAGAGAGAGAGAGAGAGAGAGAGAGAGAGAGAGAGAGAGCGTGCGCATATGTGTATTATTAAGACCTCAGTTATAGAAAGCAATACAAAAAGTCGCTATTGTCTCTCTAATGAACAATACTCTTCATTGCCCTGAAGTATTACACTAGCAAAATGACAGTTATTCCTCTTCCTCGGATTATAATGTAATCTATTTAACAGTTAAAGGGACTTCCAACAAACCTGAGCTGGTTAAAAAAAAAGACCTGTTGTTAATTAACTGAATTTAAGAGAAATATGTAAAGCAAATGTAGAAATCTAGCTTAATTCAGAACGTCTCATCACTTTTTCGGTGTTGATTAGTGCGTTTTAGTAATCACTCAAAACAGTCAAGAACATGTATCATGTAAGGACAAACGAAAACAAACTATATATAACAACAAATCATTTTTTTTAAACAATTCATAAATAAAGCCAAATAGCTTAATACAAAAGAAAATGAAAACATGTACATTTTTTCTTTTCTTTTCATCTGTTTTGGACCGTGTAACATTGGCTTGTTATGAAGTCATGTGATAAAATTGGCGACAACACTGGTAAATTTTGCGTCCACGTGAGGATGCCAGGAACTCTTTCAGTACAAACAGCTCACCTGGCCTCTGGAAGTTCTATGCCGTTAAATTCCTCTTTTCTGACATTCTATTTGACTGCCTTTTAAAATTCACTGTACTTGTTCATCGTCCGCTTTTTTTTACCACTCTCCTGTCTTTGTTATGACAACTTTTATTTAATAGCTGTTAATGCCATAGCAGCAACATTAATGTAACCTGGCGATTAGATAAGGAAAATCGTACATATTGTTCAGAGTAGGCACTAACTGTCAATGTTGAATGTCTACTTGTCAAAATTAATGACTTTAATTGATGTGTTTTTTGTGGCATTAAATACTTTCTCTTTCATTTTCACTACTTTTCTTAGAGTAGGATAATAAATCAAGGGATTCCTGATACTCAAATTCACATCAATCATCTTGGGTTTTAAAAATAAGAAAAATCATAAAACACGATGACCACAGTTGAAGATATTACTGACTGTATTTTGTCATGCTTCATTAAAAAGTAATTATGTGGAAATAAAGCCTTCAGCAGAACGAGTTGGGTCATACATTTTTTGTCACTAGATCTATAGAAAACAAACAAATGCCAACACACACACACACACACACACACACACACACACACACACACACACACACATGCACAGAGGCAGACACAGACACACACAGACACTCGCACACACAAACTCGCATGCATGCACGCACACAGACATACATTTTACTGTTACTTACATCCATACATACGAATTTTGTTCTTGTATGATGCTATGAACAATACTTTTTTTTTGGGCTGTCTCAACCTCTGCGCCACCTCAGAGGCAATGCTCCCCACGCCGCTCATTCCGACACCCCGTCTACAGCCGCAGACCGGTCAGCCCCGCCGCAGCCCCCAGGCACTGGCAATCCACAGGGAGCAGTCAGTGTCAAGTCGTCAAGAGGCAATCCACCGGAGGAGACACTGCACTGCTGCCGAGTCACTTCGGTGATTTTCAGTGGCGCTTGTTCTGATCTAACATACGCAGGACACCACCTACTAAGCCCCCTACTGACGACAGTAAATGCTTAGTCGCGGAGCCGGCGTAAGTGAGCTCTCCCTCCTGAGGGTGCCACCACGTCTGTCCAACGACAGCCCCCATGGACTCGCCGATACCGGTGACCCCGACGGAACCAAACCAAGACCACAGACGTGGAAAGGACATCGAAACTGAGGTCACCATGAGAGCAGAGCATGAAAGGCCACAGAATCTGAGACATTTTTTTTTTTTATGCTGATCGATGAGAATGAGAATAATTAAGATGATGCTACGGATTTCCATTTCGGTCTGAGACTGCATTACAGGGCTGTACGCTACGCTTCCTTTCATAATATATCCCGGCGTCAACCAGGCCCGAGAGATAAGGCACCTGCAGTGTTGGTCAGGAAATTTGAGCAACACTCTCAGAAACGCATCCATTAAGTGGATGAAGCTCGACTGTGTGGGCCCAGTCTTCCCAGCTGAATCCGCAGCAAACTCAACTGTGGGTAGGAGCCGGTTGGGGCAGAAAAACCCACATGACTGATGGGATTCGAACCCACAAATTCCCAGCCGGGAGTCCGCGCGACGCTAACCACTCGCCACGGCGGCTGTTTTTTTTTTTTTATCAGACACATTAACATTTCATTTTCAGGGATATTTGACGAACACATTGGTTTTAAATCATTTCTGTTAGGATCTCATGGAACAGTTTAACCCATTTCTGCACAGTTCTTATGGCTCTTAGTATATTTCTCACATTCCTGTCATTGTTATCATTTAATATTCTACCATTTTCATGCCACTATGATCTGTGGAGTATTGTTTCGTGCTGCTTTTGATGTCTGTTTATTGTTACGTCTGAAGAAAAAGTTCCCATCGAAAATGTACTGTTCTGTTCTGCATTGTCTATTAAAATAAGCGTGACTTGCACCTTTTGTTTTGTGTATATGTATTTTGGCTCGATTCCGTCAGTATTTATCACCAGTAGAACTTTATATTAGAAACTAACATTGCATTCATATGCAACTTTCACATTACTTCAAAGTACTGTCCTCAGCTAACCGCACACAGTCGGAGGAGCCTCAGGCACGATTCAATAGCGTTTTGGAAGCCTGACGGACAGATGACGTGAATCTCAGAAACCATCGCTTTTGACAGATCTTTGATATGAACATTTGCGGGATACAACGAAAACAAATCACATAAATCTGGGCGCCCTGCTTATCAAGGTACTCGTGTCGACTGCGGCATATTCGGAATAGCGCGATATTGAACAAGAAGGATTCTACTGAAGGTAACAGCAGCGTATCTATTTTGCACAGACTTCAACAAGCTGATTCTTTAATACTGGATCCAACATAGCTAAAGCATGTGTGATTTCTGAGCAGAACAAGTACAATGACAGGGCCAGCAGTATGGAAAAAAAGTGTCTTCCGAACCTATCATAAGCATGTATTTAACTTCCATTTTCTACAGTCGTACCACTTCTGGAAAAAAAATTGCTAGTCCCTTCACCAGATATTCAAGCTGCTGGTGATGGTTGTCGTTCTTGTTGATTTTTCTGATTGTTTTTATATCCTCCATTAGCATATTTCGTCTCCATCTTGCGCTATTTTCAGGCTATGTTCTTATCGCTGAATCTGTTTTTTTTTTTCTGTTCCAGATAACTGGTTTTCAACTGGCTTCGTTCTGGGACAGAAATATGAGGGTCTCTGTTGCGGTACATAATGTCACGCCCTGTGTAAAATGTCACTCAGTGATGTTCTGTATTGATGTTGCGTGAATGTCACCCTGGCACCCGGGTGATATTTCATGTACCAACAGTAACACGTTTATGTTCAATTCAGATCAAAATTGCCTCCAGATGTTAATCTATGATTTTTGGATGGGTCTGACCTGTCATCGTTTGTGTGAGAGAAAAAAATTGCAGATGATGAAGAAGGGATATCATGGTAATCACCAATGTCTGCAATTCATTGCCAGTGCCAGTGCTGTTTAGACGAACCATAACAATTATCTATAAAAAAGATATCATGTTATAAAAAACGTCATTATCGGGAACCAGAACACATAACATTGTTTACACCTCTCTCTCTGTGTAGAGAGAGAGGAGGCGAGGAGGAGAGGAGAGGAGAGAGAGAGAGAGAGAGGGGGGAAAGAAAAGAGAGAGGAGAGAGAGACAGACAGGGGAGAGACAGAAAAAACACAGAGAGACAGAGAGAAGGAAACGAGAGACAACACACATAGAGACGGAGAAAGAAAATTAGACAAAGACAGAACACATAGACAGACACACCACCAGTCGACTGATCGATGGTAGTAACAGTAATACTCAGTTTCTGCAAGATTTACAATTCGTTCATGTTGGGGTTTGTTTTCAGTAGACCAATTTTGGGACAAAACAACTTTTTCAATGTTTGTCGAGCTCCACTTTCAAAAAAAAACTTTCATTTCTGACCCCAAACAACAATACATAATAAAACGCATACTTCCAGTGTTATAAATACAAACTTAACACTCGGAAACTACACTACAAGTACAACTCTCTATTCTAGTCCCATATGAGAGAGGACGAGGGGAGGTGTTTTTTTTTTTTGCTGTTTTTTTGCCCGGAACCGGAGTGAGGTGAGAGAGAAGCACGACGAGGGAGCGAGAGGAAGAGAGAGGGGGGGGGAAGGAAACAGATAGAAAGACAGACCAGCCAGAGAAAACGCACAGAGGAGACAGAAGAAGGGTAGACCACACACAAGAGCCGGAAAGAAAGAGGGAAAGGAAGGGGAGAGGGGGAAAGGGCAAATTGACAGAAAGGAAAAAAAGGAAAGAAAGGAAACAAAGAAAAAAAAATTCGGACAAAGGCAAGTACAATCAATACAGCATACAATTTAGACAGACCCACACACAGAGGGGACAGAGATGGTCACAGTATATTTTAATACAACAAGTTTCTGCAAGCCTACAGGCGTTCATTTGGTTTGTTGTTCGTAGACCAATTGTGGACAAACAAACTTTCATGTTGTCAAAAGCCTTCCAAATTTTCAAAAACTTTGAAAAAAACAAAAAACAGTTCTTGTCCTGGTGTTTTCCCTCTCCTTGGTTGCCTTTATGGGACAATTTTGATTTATTTACCACCCGTTCCTTTGCCGCACCCGTCGTGAAGGTTTTTTCAGCTGTCGCTGTCGGACCAGTTTCTGTGCCACGAGGTGGTTTGGATGTTAAAACGGTAAATGCTCATGGCCGTTGCTTGTCTGTGCATTCGGGTGGAAGCTGAAAAGAATATTAATTAAAAGCTGAAAAAGATTATTAAAAAAGATGCTATCCAATGTTTGAAAGGCAGTCAGCAGGTTCCTAACGGCCATCCATAGCATATCATAAACTAAAAAACGAAACAACATGTAGAGGAACAAAGGTATACAAAAACAATTTACTATTAGTTTTTATTGGGAAAACCATTGAAGGAATGATTTAAAAGTATTGTTTTTTAACATCATTTTTTTGTATTTAAAGACACCGTATTTTTCAGATGGCCAAGGGGGTTAGAGGTCTTTGCTAGTAGTAGTTGGCCCTCCCCCTCTTGCTGAGGGGACGGTACGGTAGTGTAAATAGCAGACATCTTTTAAGTGTATCAATGAGAATGTACCAGCCTGTTGATTCCTCAAACAGTATTCGTCTTTTCTTAATTTCTGTGTAAAATCTTCTTTATGGGCACATGTAAAGCATTTCCACGTACAACAATTTCTAAGTCTTCCAGGCCAGACCATGCTTGAGAATTTTTCATGTTCCCACAAAGTACTTTGAAAAGTACAAGAACAGAAAGAAAAAAACAGGAAGAACAGAAGAAAGGACAAAACTAAGGAAGGAACAAGGACAAACAAACGGAAAAACGTAAGGTACAGGTTTATTAGGTTTTGATCTTTAATTTGAATGTTCTTTGGTAAAAAAATAGTTGCCTAAAACCGCACTGGGCAACTGAAAAAGACTTTATTCAAAACAAGCTGTTACCGTGTGATTACTATTTGTCTTGTGTTATATTAAACTTATAACTGAGGCGTGTGAACGTTTGATTTCGTGAATCAAAACATTGGTTACCAAAATTTGTTTTTTTGTGAAATTGGAAACCTGATTAGGCAGTAGCAAGGGAGGCGCGATTTCAACACTCCAATAGTTTTATCAAACTACACTTGCCCCTGTTTTGCAAATATTGTGTAGGTTGATTTGAAGAAGGTCATTATAACCAGGGACATAGGTGTGTGATGGCTGCGTACTATGTAAAAGAGGGAAAGGAACAAACGCGTAAAACCTCCGCTGTTACATGTCAAAAAAATAAAATCAAATTCAAGCAGGAATCACCAGGGTATACTAGTACATCACAGCAAAAGGAAAACACATTCTCCAGGGGGACGGGACAAAGGGACAAAAAAACAAGACCCCCGGATACCTACCCTACCAACGCGCGAAATCCAAACATGGTTTGGACAGAGGGACCCCATGGAAAAATCAAATGCGTTTTAACTTGTGTGTGTGTGTGGTGTGTTGGGGTGTTGTGTGTGTGTGTGTGTGTGTTGTTGTGTGTGGGTGTGTTGTGTGGGTTTCTGTGTATACCGGAGCGTGGGTGGTTTGGTGGCCCGGCAACGCCCTGTTCTGTTTGTGGCATGTTGTGGTGGAAAGAGGACGGACAGGACAGAGGACGAGAGAGAGGAGAGAGGAGGAGAGGAGAGGAGTGCGGTGGGGAGGCGGGAGGCGAGGGGAGGGGAGGAGAGAGGAGGGGGGAAGGAGAGAGAGAGAATGAGAGAGGGAGGAGGAGAGGGGACAGACCAGAAAGACCAAAAGAGGAAAGAGAGGTGGGAAATGAGACTGCACGGGAAGGAGGTGAGATAAGGGAAAGGGAGAAGGGGAAAACACAAGGGGGACGACGAACAAAATAAATTTACTAAATTGATTTCAGTACATGAAGTTCAGATATACATAAAGGCGTATGTCAAATGGCGGCAACGGGGGGGCCGTAGTATATTTTCTTAACCCTAAACTGGGGGGACCTTTATGAAGGGGAAGTTTAAATAAAAATCGTATCGTAGGTCTACTGAGCCAACTGACTTAAAATCCGAAAAAGTGTAAAAAGGTTTTGAAAATATTAAACCGTGTAATGCATGTGCCACATGCGTGTTTGTACGAGGGTTTGAAAAAAGTTACAGTTAATTCTTTGCCACATTTTCAAAAATGTGTTATCAACTAATGGAGATGTGGGAGAGTCTCGATCGTGTGTTTGGCAGAAAAAAAAAAAACACAATATTCCATATTATGGCATAGGAGCGAGGTGCTTCGTTCCTTGTAACCAGTATGTGAGCATACACGGACCACGGAATTGAGTGGTTCCTTTCTGTAATATAAAAAAAAAAAACATTAAGCAGGTTTATCCCGGTATAGTGTTGGAAGGTGTGGACGATGCCTCGTGTGAAAAAAAATAAGGTTGGGGTCCTGCTATTGATTGTCCTTTTGGGTTGTCGTGCAATTTACAATTCTCCCCCCCGGTTGTAACATGAAGAACAGGTGCTTTTTTTAGATGTCTGTGTCATTATCCACAATTAAGTAAAAAAAAAAGATGAATTAACAAATTGGGAAAGAAACGCTTTTTTGCCATTTTTTAACAAACGAATTATTTTTTTGTTTGAGGATTACTCTACTGGTGGTTGATTTTGGGGGCTGTAAAAGGTTGGCTTAGTATTGCTTTGCTCTCGGAATCGGCCGGGTTCAGACAACTCTAGGACCACACACCAATTATTAACATTCAATTCAAGTCATAACAAGCAATTCAAGCAATCAGGAAACAGGATAACAAAGTGCTGGAATGGAGATTGGGAAGGGAAATGAGAATGTGAGAGAAGAAGAGAACAGAGAGATTATAATTTGGTGGCATTTCAATTTACGACACATGTTTCTTAATTATTTTGAGCAGAGAGAGAGAGGAGACGAGTGAGGACGACGGAGATCAGAGGAGGAGAGAGACGGACGAGAGACGAGAGAGAGGGGGGGGTGGGTGGAAGAGCTACAAGGGAGTGACCCGAAGTGGTGGTGAGTGGACCCTGGAGAGCCACCTGGGTGTTGATGATGAGGGTGGTGGAATGGACAGGGCACTGGGGAGCTACTGGCGTGTCAATGAGGTGGTGGTTGGTCAGTTGCCCCGGTGAGAGAGCCACCGGAGCTGACTGACGGGTGGGGTGGAGTTATAACCTGGGAGAAAACACTGGGGTGGTGACTGAAGGTCGGTGGTGGTGGTGCACCCTGGAGAGCCACCCGGCTGCCGACGCGGTGACATCAGAACGTTAGGTGGTGGATGTTTTGACACATGGAGAGGCCCAACTGGGGTGGATTGAGTGGTGGTGGTTGGTGTAGTTCGTCTACGCTGGAGAGCCACGTTGGGTCTACATGAATGGTGGTCTGTGATGGAGTTGTAACCTGTGAGAGCCACATTGGGGGTTGACTGAGGTGGGGTGGTGGGAGTTTGCCACCGGAGAAGCCCCACCCGGGTGGTGAATGAGGGTGGTGGTGGGGAGTTCGGTACTACCTTGGGAGACAACCACCCTGGGGTGACAGAGCGGTTGTGTGGTGGAGGTGTGCACCTGGATAGAGCCAACTGGGGTGACGAAGGTGGTGTGGGGTGGGGTGCAACTGGGAGAAAAAAATTTCTGGGGGTGAATGACGGGGGTTGGTGGTGGGTTGCAACAGGATCGGGAGGCCACCTGGGGTGGGGAACTGAGTGAGGGGTGTGGTGGTGGAGTGGAACCGTGAGAGCAACAACCTGGGGGTCACTGGAAAGGGTGGTGGTGAAGTTAACCTGGAGAAGGCCACCTGGGGTGATGAGGGGGGTGGGGGTGGTGGAGTTGGACATGGTGAGAGCCACCCGGGGGGATTGAGGGTGGTGGTGGAGGTTGGGCACACTGGCAGGAAGGGAGGGACCCACCCCGGGGTGGACCTGAGGGGTGTGGTGGGAGTTTTGCACTGGGAGGCCCCTGGGGTGGGAACCAGGTGGGGGGGGGGTTGCACTGAGGAACCACTGGGGTTGGGGACTGACGGTCCGGTGGGCAGTGAACAGGAGAGCCACCTGGGGGGGGGGACAGGGAGGGGTGGTGGCAGGGAGGTGGCACAGGGAGAGGACGGACACCTGGGGTGGGGGGGACTGAGGGTGGTGGGGGGAGTTGCAACATGGCGGGAGGACACTGGGGGGGTGCTGGAAAAGGGTTGGTGGTGGAGGAGTGCACCCCCTGGGGGGGAGCCCACTGAGGGGAACGAAAGGTGGTGGTGGAGTTTGGCACCTGGGAGAGGCCCGCTGGGGGAGGTGGCCGCTTGGGGGGTTTCATGATGGGGAGTTGGTTTGTTGGCGTGTGGGTGGCCTTCGTTGGGACATAAATGATTTGTGTTTGTAATCCAGGGGGGACAACCAAGTGTGGACTGGCT
Organism: Conus betulinus; assembly: GCA_016801955.1. Lineage (NCBI taxonomy): Eukaryota > Metazoa > Mollusca > Gastropoda > Neogastropoda > Conidae > Conus > Conus betulinus. Next base: position 8,708 of record JADBJO010019046.1, on the reverse strand, counting down.
GACACCTTTGACGCTGTTAGGGGGATGGAGGTTCCAGTTAAAACAACCAGCAACTAACGTGCAAACACCTAAAAGAACAACACTAACCAATAACATTAATGGAAAAACGCATTGGGATTTCAGAAGCAGCTGGGTTGACCAGCAGGATCAAGTACAGGGGGGACAACCCGGTGGGGATGATGAATGGGGTTAAATGGACATTGCAATTGGAAGTTCCTGAATCTTCTAAAGTTTGGTTTTTGCACAAACAGTCGCTCAAGAAAATGTCTAGAATTCAAAACAGCATGCGGAAAAATCTTTCCATGTCGAAGGTTACATTGCGTCTCGTTTTGAAACATTTTCTGTTTCAAACCACCACGTATTGATTAGGATTGGGAACAAAAAACATGACAAACCACAGGCATCGTTTCCGTGTACTTCAAAAAACAAAAGAGAATTTGTGAAGATTTTGAACTTTGCGTATCTTGATACGGGACCTAAATGGAATCGTGACCCTGACAGAAATGGATCCGGCAGAGTAAAATTTCCCACCTCCTAAAAGGAAAAGTCCTGAACATGAAACATTAATGGAAAAGGGACGTTATAAACGAGCACTAGGGACATCTTTTAATATCATGAAGCTTAAAACGGAAAAACATCAAGGGGACATGAATGGATAGGAGTGCGCGCAAACTTCTTAAAACAAGCTGTGGGAAGCTGTTCATATAATCGATTTTCTTTTCATGACGGGGAGAGGCCTACATTGGCGGACTGGTACCTTTCGCTGACTACGTTTTTTTACCCTCCCAAAATCTATGTGTAGGGATGGGAGAAAGAGGAGAAAAGGAAAATTAAAAAGGAAAGGCCAAACCTGTTTTACACACCCACACCAAACACAAAACACAACACACACACAAAACACACACCAAAATCAAAGAGGAGAGAGGGAGGGGAGAGCAGAGGGAGAGAGAGGAGAGGTTGGGAGGTTTGGGTGTTACGAAGTTGCCGTGCATGTGCGCTTGCGTTGCGTGCGGGGGCGAAGCGATTGTGTGTTGCGTGTGTGGTTGCATGGGCCTGTGTGTGTTGTGCGTTTGGGTGTGGTGTGTGCGCGCCCACGGTTTTTTGCGTGTGTATATGAGGGGGAGAGAGAGGAGGAGAGAGGGGGGGAGAAGGAGGGAGGAGAGGGAGAGAGAGGGAGGAGAAGGGGAGAGAGAGGAGAGGGGGGGGCGGACGGGGAGGAGCGGGAGGGAGAGGAGATTGGGGGAGAGGGGAGGAGAGGAGGTGGGAGAGGAGAGGAGTGAGGAGGGACGGCAGCGGGCGCGAGCGAGGGAGGGAGAGGAGAAGGAGAGGAGAGGGGGACAAGGAGAGGAGGAGGAGAGAGACAGAAAAGCAGGGAGGACAGACAGACAGGAACAGAACAGACAGGGCCGCATAGGGATGACAAGGAGGAGAGCGGGGGGAGAGAGGGAGGGAGGGAGGAGAGAAGAAAATGTGTGGAGGTTTTTTATGAGTGCGCCAAATATTATGCGAGTTGAGTATGGGCTAGGCGTGGGCGGTTGTGGGTGTGTGTTGTGCGTGCGCGTGTTGCGTGGCGTTTGCCGGGGGTTGCGGGGTTTGTGTGTGTGAGGTGGTGTGTGTGTGTGAAGTGTTGTGGTGTGTGTGGGTGCTGCCTCGTTCCCCCGCCCCAGAAGAAAAGCAGAGGTTGTTGTGTGTGAGTGCATCGCCCACAGACTAATAACATTTTAATATTGTTGTGGCGGTAGGGTAAAAGAAAAGAGAGCGCAGGACGAGCAAAAGTCCACCAGAAAGGAGAAACACGAAGAAGATAAACAGTTTAAGCAGAACAAAACCATTACTTACTTTGTTTTTAATATCCGCTAAGTTTGCTAAAGATGTACTCTAAAAGGCGAGCAAAAAAACAAGTGGACTAGCAAAAAACACATACCAAACAAACACATCAACAAAAACGCTCCTTACAAAACATCTCACTTGAAATCGATTTTCCAAAATAACATTTATCTTGAAAACAGTACACAGGCCAAAACCCCACCACCCCCAAAGGTTGTGGAATTGACCCCCCGAGGTCCACCACCCCAGACCCGCACCCCTTTTTCCAAAAAATCACTGGGAAACAAAAAAAAACAAAAAAAGCAATAAGATTAGATGGGATTTGAAGTGAAAAACATTGCACAAAAAAAAAAAACCAACAAACAACGAATAAAATGAAAACATGCAAAGGGATAACAAAAAAAAAACAAAAGATAACACACCAGGAGACATATGAAGAAAAGACAACAGGAATTCAAATCATAATATGAGTTTAAAAAAGAAAAAAAGAAAAAAGCACACAGAACAAAATGAGAAAGAGAAGAGAGCGGCAAGAGAAAGAAAGAAGAAGAAACAAAAAGAGAGAAAGAGGGAGGGGGACAAAAGGAGAAAGAGAGGCACACAAACGGAGGGAAGAGAGAGAAACGAGAGGAAGAGGAGGGAAGGAGGAGAAGAAGGAGACGAAGACAAAACGAGAGCGGGAGGAGAGGGAAGGATCGGGAAAACCAAGAGGAGAAGGGGGGATAGAAGGGGATGAACGGAGGGAGGGAAGGAAAAGAGGGAGAAAAAACAGCGGGAAGAGGAGAGGAAGGGTAGAAATACAGAGAAGAGGGGAAAAAAAAAAAAGAAAGAAGACGAGGAAAAGGAAAAAAAAAGTAGGACAATGGGAGAGAAAAAAAGGAGAAGAGAAAGGAGAGAAAAAAAGAGAGACGAGAGAAAACAGGAGAAAAAACAGAGAAAAGAAAACAAAGGAGAACAAGAAACAAAACAAGAAAAAGAAGAGAAAGAGAGAGAAAAAAGAAAGGGAGGGAAAAAAAGATGAAAGCATGGATGGGAGCGGGGGAAAAGACGAAAAAAAGAAAAGGAAAAAGGGGACGAGAGGGGGAGAGGGAGAGGAGAGGAGAAGAGGGAGAGAGACGTTTGGGAGAAGGGAGAGAGACGAGGGGGAGGAGGCGCGACGAGAGGAGGCGAGAGGAGAAGAGAAAGGAGGGGAGGGAGACAAACGAAAAGAATGGGAGAAATGGAAGAAAAATGGATAGAAGAGCGGAGAGAGGAAAAAGACAAAGAGGAAAAGACCAGAGAGGAAAAAAGGAAGAGAGAGGAGAGAAAGTGGGGAAAAGAAAGAGAGAGGGAAGGGAGAGGAGGGAGGAGGGGGAGCAGAGGGAGGGGGAGGATGATGTGAAGGATGGTGAGGAAGCTGAGGAGAGGAGACACAAAGAGGAGTGTAAAGGAGAAGAAAAAAAAGAAAGGAGTAAAAACCGCCAGAAAAAACAAGAAAAAAAGAGGAAGAGAGAGGGAGGGCGGAAGACGAGAGAGAGGAGAAAGAGAAAAACACCAGGGAAAAAAGAGAACAAACGAAAAAAAGAAAAAAAAAAAAGAAAAAGAGAAAAAAGAAAAAAAAGGCGAAGAAAAAACAAAAAAAAAAGATGGAAAAAGAGGACTAAGAAAAAACAAGAAGAGATGAGAGAAGAAGAGGAGAAAAAGAGGAGAGAAGAAAAGAAAAAAGAGGAAAAAACGAAGAGACGGAGAGAAAGGAAACGCATGAAGAAGAACGGGAAAGACAGAAAAAAGCGGAAGAGGGAAGAGAAAAAGAGAGAGAAAAGAAGAAAAAAGAAAAGACAAACAGAAGAACAAGAAACGGAAAGCGGAACGGAAGAAAAGAAGAAACAAAAAAAGAAGAAAAAAAGAGGGGGAAACGAAAAGAGGGGGGAAAAAAGAGAAGGAACAAGAGGAGAGAGAGATCAAACCACTCCTTTTCTAAAATACCAGCATACTTACACACCTGGTAAGGGTGTGAATCCAGGCCATTATATATTTACATTTACTGTCGGGTCCTAACTAGACAAACTGCAAATGCTTACAGTAATTACCCACAAATTAAAACATATTTTAAAATCGGAACAAAGACGTGTTAATGCAATCGCAATGAATAGGTTTCGTGCTGAATCAAGTAAGTCAAGATTAGTGAAAAATTGCAGTTTGAAAATGAAAATAACTTAATCACCACACTGTTCTCTCTCACTCTCCTCTCTTGTGCTTGTAGCAAAACAAAAAACACCAAAAAAACCCAAAAACACCACACACAAAGACACAACACCACACACACACACACCCACAACCAACCCCAACACAACCACACCACCCAACAACCACCAACACACACCACCACAACACACAGAAGCGAAAAGAAGAAACGAGAAAAGAGAGATGAGATAAAGAAGAAGACAGAGAGAGATCACGTTTCAGCCTGCAGTTCTTCCAAGATAAGGCCAACGGGCCCCCTAATAAGGGGTGTCAAACAGTGAACATTGCAAAAAAGCATCAGAAAATCAGAGTTAAACAATGGAAAACTACAAAACTTACTTGAAAACACCCACACACAACGAAATACTTCGGGGGGAATAAAATTTTCTAGATGAAAAAGGAGTGGGGCATTTTCTATAACTACATAAGGAGTGTAGTATGAACAAAAACAATGGAAAAAAACTTGTTTAAACAAAAACTTCACGCAGAACAGATAAATGAAAAACGGAATAGGCTCAAGTTTTCAAATAAAGATGGGGCTGGTCTGTAGTAATTTGGGTTGTACTATAAACTTTTTACTAATGCTCATTGAGCACCACTGGACAAGGAAGGGAAACGAAGAGTTTGCAAGAGTTCTGTTTCCTTTGCTGTCATATTCATAAAGGGCAAAGCAAAATCAGTTTCATTACATGCTCGCTATCTAAAAGATGTGGGCCTAAATGCCATATTCCTAAGTCAGAATTTACCGTTAACAGTTTTAGGAGGCACGGTCTTGTATCTAAAGCGTTAAGAATGTTTGTTCAGGGTCAGAAAATCCCAAAAAAAGGTCCGTAACAAACAAACCTGTCAATTATTGAAAATATGAGGGGGGGGACCCATGTCAGGCCATAGCAAATCAACAAGCCGTTAGCGGAAAAAAAGAACATAACGGAATTCATTGAATCATGACCAACCCCTTGATTCGGCCAAACCAAATCAACATCCCCTATTTAAAACAACTAGAACACCCAAAAAGAGCGCACCACTTTTGGCACCCAGTACGTACCTTTTTAGTATCTAAGTTCACTTATAGCATGTTCACCGCCTTACGAAGAAATTGTCTTAAAGTCACCATTTGACTATCAATTTGGAAAAGTCAGAATAGACGGATAGCAACTCGAAAGCAAAGGAAACAAAAGAACGAAGAGAGAGAAAAGAGAAGAGAGAAAAGAGAGGAAGAAGAGGGAAGAGGCCAGGAGCGAGAGAGCGAGAAAGAGAGAGAAGAGGACAGGGGAACAGCAGCAGACAGGACAGGGCAGGGAACAGCAGAAGAGGCCAGAGACAGGAGGAACACAGGTAGAGTGGGAGAGGAGTCAGAAGAAAAAGTCAACAATAACCAGGTATCTAGAGGTTGAATGCAAACCTGCTCTGAAATGGAAGCCGGGGCATTAGAAAAGCCAAAGGCGTAACGCTCTTTTTATGGAACTACAAAGAAACTCCAAACAGTGTGAGGGGAAAGGAAGGACGCTCGGCAGGCATAATTAAGAAAACTGACACGGAAAGCAAAAAAACGCAACAGAGGGTTCGCAGAGTGACAAAAAATGTGCCAATAGGCCTTACTGGCTGCAAAACCGTGCACAAAAGAGAGGGAATCCAAGAGTTGTAGCAGCCGAACGCAGGAAATATTCGTGGTAAAAACAATGAGTTGATGGGATTCACGAAGGAGTTCGAACACCAGGAAGTGGAAGGAGAAAGGGGAATAACTGCTCCTTCTGACAGTCTTAAACGGAGCAAAAATCCACTGACCGTGATCAAAAAGATGATGAAAGCGAAGGGTCGAAAACACTACTCAGCGGCTCTACTACAGGGAACAACCGTTTCAAGGCACGCTGCCCTTGTACAGCCATCGTGACTGTGACTATGATGGAAAAAGAAACTGGACCCAGGTTGCCCCCGTCCGCTTGAGGAACTCGGCAAAGTTAAAAAACCCCCAATTCGGACATTGCTCCCAGTTGGAATGGGAAAAACGCACCCAGTAAGTGACCACGGCAATTCCACCTGAAAACGGGAAAGAAAAACAGTTCGGCAGCAGCCGCGCGAGACCCGGCCCCCTCTGTACTCGACCGGCTTGTCTGTTGATGGAGGGGGGTGATTGCAGTCCCCCAAAAGACATGCGTGATGTCTACATTGTGACTTATTCTCTACTAAGGAACAAACAAAAGGCACGGACCGCAACGACAGCGGCCAACATGCAAACAAAAAAACAAAAAAACATACAGAGGGATATCCCTCCTGAGCATAGGCGAGAAGTATTCGGCTTCGCATTATCCTCTCCCAAGGCTCCAGGACACTGGAATGCGAGACGAGTAAGTAGTAAACCAGAGTGTCCAGTGCGGCACTTTCAGGTAGTCCGGTAAACAGCGGGAAATGATTTTCTCAGTTGAGCCGATTAAGGAGAAGTTGGCAGGGAGAGTAGGGTTTTGCCAAGGTATCGCATTTATCGATCTAAACGAAGGTTTTCCGGACCTTTGTAGCCGGAAAAAGCCTCTTCCGGTATCATGGAGAAGAGCGGGTCCTGTGACTCCTCAGCTGCGCAGCATGCCATCAACCAGCATGGGGGTTTCCTTCCAAACGAAGGGAACATGAAGAAGCACAGAGTTGTTATGTGCGACGGGTACACCCTGCTTCAGAAACCCAATCTCCATCACCAAGCGGAGTTTAGTAAAACAAGGGACTGTAAGTGCTCGCGACGAACAACTTTATCACGCGCAATATTTTATTCCATGCCTTAACTGAAAAAAGTTAAACGCTTTCAAGATACCTAACAGACAAAGATGGAATCTACCCTTGCAACACAACGCTTCTGATTGGGAAAGCATTGGTCAATCTCGCACCGCTAGGCTAGAAGAGCCAAAAACCAACAAGGTCAGACTATTCACCAGGAGAGATCGCATCTTACTTGATGACAAGTGCAGCGCTTGCCCTCCCACAAACTGAGGAGGCCCTGCAGAGACTCATGGGCAGGGTTTCACGCTGATGCATGTAAAGAATTTTGGGGAATCAACGATCAGTCTGAAGGAAGAATCAACGCGTAAGCGCAACAGGAGATGCACAGCCCGCCCCTCTATCAGCATCACCGACTATGCACCCTGGAAGTGATGCTGAGGACTTCACGTACCTTGGGCGGACCCTCTCATTCCAAAAAACCCTGTCACTTGAATAGAGAGAAATTCAAAACGGAGGGATAGGAAAATAGTAAGCATCAAACTGGCAAGCGAATTCACCAAAAGGAGTAGTGGGACAAAAACAAGAAGCTCACAGAGAAACAAGAATGCAGTGTTTGTTAAGATCAGGGCCAAGAGAAGTACAATACATAAACCTGACCCCTGACAAAGACTGAAAGAGGACAGGACCACCCACGACGAGGCCCAAAAAAAAAAGGAAAACTGCAGGAAACACGTCGTTCCGAAGCAACACCTCCCCAACATGCGCTGCCTCAAAACGGCCATATTACAGATAGGCATCAACCTGAAGCAGAACCGAAAAAGTGACCGCACAAAAGAGGGGTACACATCCTGAGCTCGGGCTGGAAAATCCCAAGCAAAGTAGGACGTCTATGCAGGCAATTGGGCCACGTAAGGGCGCATTGGAAAGATGGGAAAGGCGATTCCCCAGAGAAACACTAACTCTCGGACCAAAACAAAAAACCCTTCTATGCCAGTGGTACCAGAGGACCAAGCACAAGGGGCAACGCACCACACTCTCAGGTCACAAGAAACCAGTGTGGACAAAAAAAAAAAAGTGACAGGAAAAAGATGAAGGACAACAGTTGACACACCTTAAGAAAAGGGAAACAAGCTGCCCAAAAGTGAAACTAGACTAAGAGAACAGTCAAATGGATATAGAAAAAAAGATCGGAATCAGACGCGAGAGAGAAAGGAAAGAAGAACAAAAGCAGGCAAGACAAAAGAGAAAAACAAAGCACGCCGCCAAACCAGCGAGCAGGCCCTGCTTCTTCCCAGGTTCTTGCTTCGGTCTGCACCAAAACTCGGCAACAGGGTACAATGTCACTCCAGACAACTGGGTTGAACGCTCAACAAAGGGACGCATTGATTCAACACCCTGGGGAAAAACCCAACTTGGGCGCAATCCAAACACATGTCTCCGAGGAAAGCACTGCCATATACGAGAACGTGTGACTCCATGACAACGGTACCGTTCTAATTCAAAATTCTTTAGGTCGATAATGCAAGGAAGCACACTTGTCGTGAATTCACACTGTGATTTAACATCATACACCCCCAAAAAACCGAGCTAATTGGTTTTCAAGTTTAAAGGGAGTTCGGCTGTGACAAAAAATTAATCGTTTGTGTGCTTAGTTGATTGAAAAGGATGACCACTGTTCTACACGGGGAGGGACCAAAAAAGTCAAAAGCAAAATAAAAAATGATAAGTTTTCATCTTAGAGTTTCAGTTCTGTTTTGGTCTTTCTGCAAAAGAAAAAAAAAAAAAACAACCACTCAAAGCGTGGTCCACACCGCTGTCAGGAGGATGATTGGAGGTTGGTGGAGCTGGAACGTGCGTCATTGAGGGAGGGGGGGGGGGAACAACAATTCAAAGGCGGGGTCCACAAGCCGCATGTCAGGATAGGCGATCTGGCGGATGCATTCTCACTCGGG
>JADBJO010019045.1:0-34054 GCA_016801955.1 Conus betulinus | reverse complement strand
GATTAAGCTGCAAGAACAGATAATTGTTTTCTCGTGCGATTTTTTTTTTTTTTTTTTTTTTTTTTTTTGGGTTGTTGCTGTTTTTTGTGTTTTGAGTCACTTGTAGTGGCGGGGGTTGGGGGGGGGGGGCAGCGCGATGGGACTGGTTGGGGGGCTTATGGCTCATATGCCAGGTTGGGCTCCCCCCGCCTGGCGCGGCGGGCGTCCCCCGTCCCGGTGTTTTTTTCTGGGTCGGGGGGGGGGGGGGGGCCTTCTGTCTGGGTTGCGATGCCATGGTCAGGAGGGGGCGAGGGTGGTCTTGGTCGTGTGTGAAGATGTGTTGGTGAGGAGTCATTGTGATGATGGTTATTTGTTCACGTAGCATGTTAGTTGTGTCGGGAGTGGGGTAGGGTTAGCATAATTGAAAAGCCTTGTCCTTCTGAAGAGTATGTTTTGGCACTTGTCTCAAGAAGTTGGGCGAGGCAGTTATGGGTAATCAGTCATGAGGGAGGTATTGTGGTAGGGCAGGTAGGGGTGAACGTGGGATGAAAGGCCTGCTCTTCTAGAAAGAAAAGATGTACTAGTAGCTACGCCCTCTGGGGCACGTTGATTTAGAGACTGATTTGTGCCTAATTTTAACCCAGGGATAAAAAGGATATTTTGAAGTTGGGATGGGACTTTGGATTAGATGGTCACATATATAGATGTGTATGGAAAATGGCGCTTCATCATGTATTTGGTGGATCTGGTCTTGGACAGTTGGGAGTTTTTAAGGAACGGGTGGTTGGTTAACCAGCTAGCTTGATACAAGGAGAGTGGGGTCCAAGTAAGGAGGTGATGGCATTTTTTACGGGAAAAAAAAACTTAGGTAAGGAAACATAAAGCTTTTCATCATTGTGGTTGGGGGGGTTGGTTGGGTTTTTTGCTCTTTCACGTGTTAGTTTTCTGTCTCTTTTTGTTTTTTTTTGGAGGTACTACTGAAACGCACAAAACTCTGGTTATACTCATGTTTTCATTACGGTATGGGGTCTGCTCCAAGAATGACAACACAAAAGAAACAAGGCAGAATGGTTGGTCTGTCTTGCGCTTCAAAAATGATGTCAAATATGGTAACGGGTGTATTTTTCAGCCTGTCTGAAGATTAGTTTTGGAGCCGACGAAAAGAAATGTTGGCCAGTTATCATTTTCATTTTGTTGTTTGGGTGATAGGTTTAGAGAATGTGAGGTGTGTGGTTGTAGTTTGGGTGGTGGGCATGTGTTGGGAAATCTAAATAGTGGGGAACACTGTCTGGTTGGGTGAGATGGTAGTTACCGTGAATAGGGAGGGGGGAGGGTGGTTGAGTTGTTTTTTTTTTTCATTTTTGTGTTGAAAATTGTGTGGTTTGAGGGGGGAATGGAGGAATGTGGGACGGGTTTTGTTGTTGGAATTGTGTGGCGTTGGAGGGGGAATGGGAATTATGGAGGGGGGTGTTTTTTGTTTTTTTTTTTGTTAGAAATGGTGTGTCTGGGTGATTATGGAATGGGGAGAATGGGAGAGGGGGAAGTATGGGGGGCTTTCTTGGTTCTGAATGTGTGTGTTGGGGTGGGGTTTGGGGTTGGGTGGGGTGGGGGGGGGGGGAGGGGGGGGGAGGAAACACGGGGGGGGGAACACGGAGGGGGAGGAAGGCAGGAGCTGTTGTTCGGTTTGTCAATGTTGTGTATGTGTGATGTTGGAGAGGACGGAGGTTGGGGTGCGGGTATGAGGGAGTCTTTGTTGTTAAGGGTGTGTGTGTATTGGTAGGGGGATATGTGGATGTTTGTGTGGGTTGGTTTTTGAGCTGATGGCATGGTGTGAGGGGTAGGGGGAATAGTGGAGAGGCTTTTGTTGTTTTCGAAGGGGAGGTCGTGTTGTTGGTTAAGGGAATGTGGTTAGGTTGTTTCTTTCAATGGGGCGTGTGGGGGTGTGCGTCTGTGGGGGGGGGGGTGGGGGGGTGGTGGGGGGGCCGCGGGGGGGGGGTGGGGTGTGGGGTCCAGGAGGAGGTGGGCAGTGTGGAGTTTCTGGTTTCGTAATGTTGGTGTGTTATAGAAAACAACTGTGGGGAGGAATCTTGTTGTGAATGGTTGGGTCCCGCGGAGGTGGGCGGGTGGTGTGGTGGGCGTGTGTGTTTGTGTAGGGGAGAGGAGGCCGAGGGAGTTGTGTTTGACCGTATGTGTTTGTTTATTAGTGAGAAAATGTTGAGCGTGTTTTTTGTTTTTTTTTTTTTTTAAAATATTCTAGTGGGGGGGTGTTGGTGGGGGCTGGGAAGAGGGAGTGACTGAATTGCCTTTTCATGTTTGAAGAGCGTATGTGTTGTGGGTGTGGTAGGGAATGGGGGACTTATGGTGTGGCTTCACCTGTTTTGTCCGGCCCTCTTTGGCGGTCCTCTGCATTGTGGCTGTAGATTGATATGTGTCGAGGAATGGAAAGTAGGCTTTTGTGTCGATTAAATGGTGTTGCAAACGTGTAGATTGGAAGGAGAAGGTGATAGTAATGTAGGGGCTCATTTTTTTGTTTTGTAGGATGTGTTCTTGGTAGGAATTGTTAGGAGTTTTGTTCTAGAATAGAAATATCGTGTCCGGTTTGGCTAGGTGGGGGATTAGATTGTTATAGCTTTTTGGTTGTAGTGAGAGTGCGATGTTCGAGGAGGGTTGGTTGGTGTTATGGGAATGTGGAGCTTTGGTTTAGAAATAGAAATTATGACATGTTGGTAGTGGGAATGTGGAGGCTTTTTGTTTTGAAAAGTGTGGGTGTTGTTGGGTTATTGGAAATGTGGAAGCCTTGTGTTTTGGGGAGAAATGTGTGTGTTGGGTGATCGGAATATGGTGGAGCTTTTTGTTTGTTGGAAATGTGTAGCGTGGTATCGAATGTGGAGCTTTTTGTTTTGAAATGGCGGTGGTCGTGTAGTGGAATGTGGTGTGCTTTTTGTTTGTATTAAGGGGTTGTATTGGTAGAGGAAATAGGACGAGTTTTTGATGTTAAAGTGTTCTTAGTTGGGTAGGGGGGGAGAATTTGTGAGAGCTTTTTGGTCTGCGGGGGTTGGGGTTGGGTGAGGATGTGTTTCTAGTAGATTGTGAAATGCATTAGTTTTTTGTTCTTGATTTGCTTTTTTTTGTTTGGGGCGAAAAGCAGGTTCGCGGGGGGGGGTGGGACGGTTGGGGCAGCGTCCAGGGTGGGGGGGGGGTGTAGGCGGGGGGGAGCGGCGGGGATATAGCAGGGATTGTTTTTTTGTTTTTGTTTTGAGTTTTTTGTGAGATGATTCCGGCCGAATGTGTGCGCTGTGTGTGTGGTGTGTGTGTGTGGGGGTGTTTTTGTGTGTCTTGTGTGTGTGTGTGTGGGAGTGAGTAGGATATGTAGAGCTTTTTGGTTGGAATGGTGTTGTTTTGTTGGGAACCGCTTTAGTTGTGAGTGGGAGCCTTTTTGTTTTTGGTTGCAGCTTTTACTTTTTTTTTCCCCTTGTTTGAGGAGGATGGTCGTGCTGTCGTTTTCGTTCTGTGTGATCAGGGAATATCCAGAAGTTGGAATTTTTTGACTTGGGTCCCGATGGTTTTTTTTTTTTTTTTTTTTTTTTTTTTTTCCTTTCTTCCGGCCTCGGCTTGTGTGTGTTTTGGTAGGTGGGCGGAATAGGTGGAGCTTTCAGTGTATTGAATGGTTCTGCTCCCCCCTCTTGTGGGTGTATGGGATTGGGAAGATGTGGAGGCCATTTTTGGATTTTGTTTTTGTGAAGTATGTGTGAGAGCGGTTGGGTATGGGGGGTAAATGTGTTAGGTGAGGTGTAGCCGGAGTTTTGAGCTTTTTGTTTCATTGATTATGTTGGGGTGGGGGGGCCGTCCGTTGCGGGGCGTGTTGATAAGGAATGTAGAGCTTTGTTTGTTTTGAGATGTTCATGCATGTGATAAGGAATGTAGAGCTTTTTGTTTTGAATTGTCCCCCTTGTGTGTTCGTATGTGGAATTTGGTGGGGGAGCTTTTGTTTTTGACAGTGGTTGGTGCATGTTGAGTGGGCCCCAAGTGTAGAGCTTTTTATTCTTTTGATTTCATTTTGTGATTGCACTGTTGTTGTTTGTTGGATTTGTGTGAGTGGTAATTGGCAGTTTTGTTTCCATGCATGGATTGGGCCGGGAGATACCGTTCACTAGAATAAAGGGAAAGAGGCAGGACACGCCTGCACAGAACCCCCCGAGGGTCAGTGTTCTAGTGGGGTCTGAGATCTTTCGCTTTAGCGTTCCCTTGCGTCGATTAGGTTATGAACACATTGCTTGCTCTGATGTCTCTTCTCCACCACCCTTTCCATCTCTCTCTCTCCTCGTCCCTCCCTTCCCTCCCTCATCCTCCCGCACCCACCCTCCCTCCGTTCCTTGACTTCCTCTCTCTCTCTCTCGCAGGCGGCCCTCCTCACCCCCCTGTTCCCTCTTGTTCTTGTTCGTCCTTGTTATACCTCTTTTTCTCCTTCGGTGCTTTCTCTCTCTATCTCCCTTTCGCTCTCTTCCCTCTCTTTCTTCTTCCTTTTTCTCTCCCTTGTTCTCCTCTCCTCTCATCTCTCTCCCGGACTTGCTCTCTCTCTCTGTTTCTCTCGGTCTCTGTCTTTCTCGCTTCTCTCTGCTCTGAGTCTCTCGCTCTCTCTCTCTGCTGTGTCAGAACTGCGGCAAGATGGGTGTGCTTCCGGCATAGCAGGGCTTTGGATTGCAGAGTATGACGCAAGTGCAACACTGCTACATCGATGTGTTCCGGATAGAAGTGCGGCCTGAACGATGGGTGACTGAGCATTCGAAAAATGATACTTTAAACAAAAGGAAGGCTGTTCGGTGTGCCGAGGCCATAACAGGCTACAGGGTCTTAAAAATGAGCAAGAGGTCAGGGGTGTCGATCTTTAGCTGGACCTTTCCTGGTGTGATTGCTTGTCCATTATTAGGTTTCAGATTTGTTAGTCATTTTTTTTTTTTTGTGTGTGAAGTGAAGAAGAAAAAAACAAAAAGCAAAAAATTAGTCACTTTCCATCTGTACTAGTTTGCCATCAGGTTGTGTGGAAATCTGATAAGGCCCAAGTGCAAATGAAAGGCTAGTTGTGGCGATGATCTAGTATGTGTGCCTGCTCGTGTGAATTACATTTTGAGGACACCTTAAAATGTTTGAAAGGCTATACTTTGTGCGAATGAGGCATTGGCCAGCTCGCTGCGGACGCCAGGCCACACACACCACACCACGCACGCACGCATGCGATGGCAGCACGCTACGACATAGAAGTTATAAGGGCTTTATGGCTGTATACAAGTGAAGTGACTGTTATTATGCTGTGTAATGGCATGAGAGCTTAGGCGCGCGGTGACTGTTTCCCAGGCAAATGATGGGAACTGAATTCCTATCTGGAACGATTACCAAGTTGAGTATGGTTTTGAAAGCTGTACAGTGAGAACGTGGATAGAGCAATGGGGATAGAAGGGTTTCTGAGCGTTTGTCTTTATTCTTCATCATGCTAGTGATAAGAACAGATAGGCTTTGACTCAAACAATTTTCAGTCTGGTACAGTTTCTAGAAGTGCAGAGAGATGGGTTGGTTGGAACGTATTCGCTCGATTATCGTCATCAGACCGAAGAGACATGGTTATTGAGCGGTCTCTCGATTATTCGGGTGTCGATCACCAAGCACACAGATCAGATGTGAACTCTATCATTATTCAGTCATCACCAAGAGATGATAGAGGGTTTTGACTTTACCATTCAGGTCTCCACAAGTAGAAAACAGAATGGTTGCAATCACCTATGTATTGATAACCAAGTAGAAACAGATTCGGGTTTTGAATTCGTCCATTTCTAGAGTTGTCGCCACGAGATCCGTGCCAGGTTGTACTGTATACTGGTTTGGGTGTTTCAGGGCCTGTCAGATCAGGCTAGTATGTCGAGCCGATCAGTGTGGGAGACTACCAGAGTACGCGCTTAACTGTGTTGTTTAGCATGTTGGTAGTTTGTGGATTACACTTGCTTGAATTTAAGGGCGAGAGCAGGCAATTATCCGCAGCATTGTGCGAGCCATCGACATTTACATTCCATATTGAAGGATCGCCCATCAGAGATTGGAAGGTACGACTGGTTTAGCTTCTCTGTGTTGTGTGTGTGTGTGTGTGGTGTGTGTGTGTGGTGTGTCAGGTGTGTGTGATTTGAAAGACAGGTGCCTTGTCGTTTATCAGAATGTTGTGGAAAAGGTGGTGGCATGTGTGGTGTGTGCATGTCTCTCGAGTATGTGTGCCCACACGCGTGCTTCAGTACTGCATTCTCTGTAAACAGATTTAATCTCATGTACTTGTTTTGTAAATTTATACTTTGTCCCCCCGTGATCCCATGTTCTGAAGTTTCAGAAAACTGTATCAGAAATGTATCAGTGACCCAAACCTTTTACCATAGGTGTGGCTGCGTTTTCAGAAATGAGGCAGAGATGTGCACACCATAGAGAAGCATGAGAACAAATGTGAACTGAGAAGACAGTGAATGGCAGTCAGTTTGTATGTGTGTGTGTGAGAGAGGAAAGGGGAGGGGGGGGGGGGGGTGGGGGGGGTCACAGGGAGATAAGCCATCAGTTTACTTAAAAATATTAGTCAGTGACTTGGTTTCATGCTGGAGCTGAAAGAATTGTGTTGTGTGTGTGTGTGTGTGTGTGGTATGTGTGGGTGTGTGTGCGGCGGTGCGCGCGGGCGGTGCGTGTGTGGGCAGTGAGGGCCGCCACATGTGCATGCCCAGTGATCATGTTAAGTAGAATTAGCTAGTCAATTTCACGTAGCGTTCAGGGATGTTTTCAGGGTTGACAACTTTGATGGGTGCGAGAATTTTTTAAGGCCCTATGAGTCAAGAATAGAGTATATACTTTGTCTCTTTGTAGTTGATGTTTATTATATTAAAGTTCGGGGATCATTGGGAGCCACGGGGGTATTTCAATGTCTGTGTTTCTGAGTGTGGAGATGGAAAAAGGACAGATGCAGACGTACCGGAAAGGAAGCGCTATGTGTGGTAGCGTAAAAAAGAGGGATCTCCAGCCGGGGCGTTAGGGGGGCTCTTCTTAGCGAGGGTGGGGGTAACTGGTATGTTGGAATAAGAACAGACACCATGAAACCACAGCATTTTGCAGCGTGCTCAGATCTGGTTAGAGTTGCCCGATGTCAGCTTGATGGTTATTGCCCTTTTGGGGGACCGTGAGGGCACTGGTGGGGGGCTTGCGAAACAGGACAGGATCGGGTATGCCTGTGAAAAGCTATCAGAGGGCGGGCATGTAAGAGGAAGAGGGCGAGAGGCGAGGGAGCGGGCGAGAGAAGGCGGGGGAATGAGGGGAAGAAACGGACGCGTGGCAGGGAGAAGAGAACGAGAGACGACGGATGGAAAAACTGAGGAAAATTGTTGTGACAGCCATCTTCGGCTAATTGAAAAAGTGAAAGTATTTCGAAAAGTAAAGAGGTGCAAAAAGACTGCCAAGAAAGACTCCTGTTTTCAGAGGCTTGTTGTTGTCAAGGTGGATGGGCATGTTGAACGAGTCTGATGTATGTATATGTTAAGAACTAGACCTGCCGCGATCCCAAACCAGTAAAGTTACACTACAAAAGTTCAGTGCAGGTTCACTAACCATGACTGGCAACTGACATGTGTTGTGGTGGACGCGTGCGCTTGTCAGCCAGAAGAAGAATTTGCTGTTCACGGACAAGGACGTCCAGGCTGTGTTGAAGTTGACAGACGTTTGGGTTTGCGGCGAAAGAAGAAAATCAGGTCAGAATTACAATCCCTCCAGACGACCTTGCTAAACGCCTCTACTATGTCTTGGTAAGTGTGGCCCGCTGGTCGATCTGTTGGTCAGATGGTTATCTCATTGGTTTTTTTTTTTCCCCTTTTTGACATGGGTGAATAAAACAACTGTTGAGAAAGGTCATTCTTCAGTGGATGTTTAGTGGTTGGCTGGCCTCCTTGTCTTGGAGGCATTTTTGTTTTAGCCAGGTCTAATAAGAGGAATGACAGTTGCAAAGACGGAGGAATCATTGATTTGACTTGGGTACGCTGGTTTTTACGGAGGGCCATGTAGTGGAAGCTGATGTTCATTGAATTAACTGTTCGGCCCCAATCATTTGTTTTGTCATTTTTCATTTTTGCTTGATTCTTCACAGGTTGTTCCTTAGTTGAATGGCGTGAGGGATGGGAGACTTGGGAAAGTTTGTTTTTTTAGATGTGACAGATGAAAATCCATCCCCTTTCCAGTAACCCATTCTTTTTTTTTTTCTTTCTGTTTCTTTTTGGCAGTTCTTTTCACTGTGTTCCTTGTAATTTTGAGAGCTTGGGATAAGGTTGGAAGCGTTGGGAAAGGTTTGTTTTATATACATGACCAGTGCTTGGATCTCACTGCTTCCCCCCAATTACCCATTATACCCTCTCCCGGTGTCACCCTCGGGTATACCAGTGACTTCCCCCCTAAAGCCTACCAACTTCCTGCCAATGCATGTGCAAGATTCTTGCAATATAAAATACAGTAGCTGTGGCATTTGGGGATCCTCTGTACAAAAGTGGCGCACGGTGAGTGTGTCTAGGGTACAAGAACGTGTACAATTGGGTGTAGCGGGCAGAAGGACGGAGCGTTCTGTCGTCAGAGTCGGAGGGTTTCTGACAGCAGGTGAATAAAAGATGTGCAGTCCACTCCCTACAGTCACGATCGAGCGCTTTCATGGGTGGTCAGCAAACATTTGCTCAAAACAGGCACAGCAGTTGGGGTCATATTTGCTAATCGCTTTTGCATGCAGCGCGACAGAAATCATCTGTTGATTAGGCAAAAAGCAGTTCAAACCAAAAGCGATTGCTTTTTTTTGTTGAAAAACTAATGTGGTCAAGTTCTATCATACTTTCAGCAATATTCTAATGTTTATTGTGTCTAGTTGGTGAAAGAAGAAAACAAATTCAAATAATTTGTCAGAAATTCGGTTTTCATCAGGTTGGGCTGAATAGAAATTAGCGGTATAAAAAAAATTAAAGAGATGGAAAGGAAAAAAAGTGAAACTGTTTTATCTATTGTTGTCTTTCTGTCCGTCTTTCTGCTGGTACACGGGTCTTGGATAGCTTCTGTGTACTTCCTGGAGTTTTTGTGTGTATGATCCGTTTTTTATCCCACATTCAGGCGGATAAAGCGAAAAAAAAGGAAACAGGATAAAAAAGAAGCAAACAGAAATGAAACTTGGATTCGGTAAAAGAAACTGATGCAAGTACTTCAGTTGACGGCTGAACACCTGTAGGTGGAGAAAAATGAATCACGATTTCTTCAGTTGGACACCTTGTCCATGACATAGAAGCACTTGCTTTAGTATAGATAACAATTTTAACAGGAATCTGTTCAGTTGGTACACACTTGCTCAGACATGATACACTTCTGTTATAGAAAACATGAACATGAAATATCTGCAGTTGGTTACACTTGCAGAGATTTGAGACACTGCTGTTTAAAATCGAACCATAAATTCTTCAGTTGGCCACTTGTGCATGAGATAGAACACCTGAGTATAGAAAATGCAACATTGAAAATCTTCAGTTTTTGGACACGTTGCATAGATTGAATCACCGTGTACTATAGTAACATGAACATTATATCTTCAGTTGGACACTTGCCCAGACATGTGACAACAACTGTATAGAAAATGAACATGAAATCTGTCAGATTGGACAACTTGCAGAGATTGAACACTATTGTATTAGAAATGAAACTTAAATCTTCGGGGGGGTTGGACACGTTGCCGAGATTTTGAACCACCTGCTATAGAAAAATGAACATGAAAATCTTCAATTGGACACCCTTTCATAGAATTGCACACTTTCTTTCTGTATTAGAAAATGAACATTAAATTCTTCAGTTGGACACTTGCAGACATAAATACAACTGTATAGAATATGACAGATGAATCATGAAATCTTAGTTGTACACTTGCAGAGATTGTATATCACATGTTTAGAAAATGAAACATTAAATCTTCGGTTGGTACACTTGCGCAGAATTGAACACCTGTCGTAGATGAAAATGACCATTAATCTTCAGTTGGACACTTGCAGACATAAACAAACTGTAGGTGAAAGTGGGAGAAGCCCATGAAAATTATTTCATTTCTTACTGTTCACTGTAAGGGACAAGGGTGTCTGGTCTCTAACTTTGCCAAAATGTCCATAGTTTGGGAGGGTGGGGGTGTGTATGTGTGAAGACAACTCTATTCAAAATTGAAAGCAGAGGTGTAGCTACCTTTACACTATTAATAATGAGGCAGAGAGTCTTGCGGACTAAGGGCCATGAGAGACAAAAAAAAGAGCAGAAGTTGTGTATTTGTTGTTGGTGTGGGAGGGTGGTTCACACTAAAGCTCAATTGTGTGCAGTATGTGTCCTGTTTGTTGCTGTTTCTTTCCAGAACTGCTTCATCAAGGAAGATGGGCTTGAATGTGCCTATAGCTTCCATTTTCACACTCACACTCACCACACACACACGCACACACACACACACCACACCACACACACACACACCAGCACACACACACACACACACACCCACATATTCACAGACACACACACACACACACACACACACACACACACCACAAACACACACACACACACACATACACTCACATTCACTCATGACCACACCACCCACACACACACACACAACACACACATACAGCACACCAGCCTACACACACACACAACACACAACACACACACACACACACTTGCATTTCGTCACACACCCACAAACACACACATCACACTCACACACACACACACACACACACACACACCACACACACCACACAAACACTCCCAACACAAACACAGCACACAGCCACACCACACACAAACACCACCACACACACACACACACACACACACACACACCACACACATTTGGATTTCTGGACCAGGATGCTAGGAATGAATGATGAGAAGAAGAAAGGAAAACAGGAAGAATGCTTCAGAGAAAAAAATAACTTACCAAGAACAGATATCCTGTCTATGTTGATTCATTTCTGGGAAATTGTTAGGCTTTAGTTCTCTGTGTGTTAGGTCAAACGCTTACCATTTCTTTTAACTGTGAGCCCTGGTATGAGCAACTGGATTAAGACACGAATGTAAGCCAGCTACAAGTGCAGGTTCTATGGTTTAGTGCATTATGCTGTCAGGTAATCACAAAAGGGTTTGTGATGTTACATGCATTCATGCTGTCAGTTAACCATCATAGTGTGTTTGTGACCGCCTTCCCACAAAAATGATGGTGAGCTGTAAGTGTTGAAATATTGAGATCTGTCCATCTCAGTGTAAGGAGGAGATGAAGATATTTGCAAGGGGAGAGAAATAGAAAATGAGACAATAGGAAATGAAGGGGTTTCTGTTTGTTGCACAAAAAGGAACGGAAGGTCTGTCAAAGTTTCCAAAAGTGCTCCCGTGAAGGACAGAAAGCAATTTTGAGGTTGTAAAGTGAGGGTATTCTTCGTGATGTGAGGGAAAGAAAGGTTGTGACAAAACCAAAAGATAACTTTTATCACATTGCTGTAGTATGATTTCAGCGTAAAATGAATAGAAAAATACTAGAATGGTGTGGACAAAGGGCGGTGTTTGCGGCAGAGGCTGCAGTAGCTGTCGCCGAGTGGGCGTAGCCTCCGAATGGTCAGTCATCTGCATTTTGGGGTTGTGGTCATGATGTGAGTCACTGATGATGTGGGTATGTCGAAAAAAAATTTGAAAAGGGTCACAGTTGTCAGTGGTGTTTGGTGTGTAAGGGATCGTGTAAATTTTGCGGAGTGATGTATTTACGCATAATGATGATGTTCAACGGTATGACCAGATAATTTTGTGTTGGCGTAGGACCAGGTCATTTGCCCTAGCGTTAACCCCTGTGGAGGTGCTTCTATTCGTTCTATTTGATGTATTCCCGAGAAGAAGGAATTAAATAAGATGCAAAAGCCGATAAAAGTACTCCTCAGTTTATTTTAAAAGATGCAGAGACTATTCAATGAAAGAGAAAAAAAAAGAGCATTGACGGGCCAGTGTTATAGCGGTTAGTAACACCATCTCGTAAACACTTGGAACCATCATCCGTGACCCTCCATGAAAATACCGACAATTTTTTTTTTTTTCAGTAAAGATCAGCCAACATTGTTTTGGATGAAAATATTCCATAAGAAGTGGAAACCCAGTATGGGCTGCCTGAGTATAGCCATTAGTAGGCAGCTTATAACGGAAAGTATATAACCAACTTGAGCGGTTTATCACCTGTTGACCCAGGTAGGAACATACCTAACAAATTTTTCAGACAAGATGTCGGCCCAGTAGTAGTTTTGTCTGGAGCAAGTGGAACCACAGTTGGACTATTCGCGATTTCAGATCATGACACACTAGGGTAAGCATGTCTTCTGTTGATCCAACTCTAATAGTACAATAATTAAGCACATTACGGTACACGGTGGTCAGCCAACAACCTTTCAATACGAGAAAAGGTATTGAGCTGGATCAGTTGAATGTGGGGACATCCTTGTTTCGTGTTTCTTAGCCCCCCATGGACACCATACACAGGATATGCACATGGCATATGCACCCCCCCCCCTCCACAACACACACCACCACACACACACAACACAACCAACACCCCCACCCACCACACACACAACACACACATCACTCGGGGTACGTCGTTGCATGTCGCGCATATGACTTATGCAGAAAAAATCACAACGAAAGGACTAGAGGACATAAATGCAGGAATAGTCAGCTTGGAATGTTTTTTATCCGCCAAAACAGTTATCAAAAGGCTTTATAAAAGATATAGATACGAAAAACATACCTTGGGATTAGAGTCATTTGATCATTGTGAAGATTCATGATATACTATGACCTTTTTTTAAAAAAATTTTGGGTTTGATTGAACTTTTTTGTGGTTGACTGTCTGTGCCTATTTGGCAAACCAGGCGAGGAGACAACAAGACGGTTGATGCAGATCGTACGGTTAGTCGATGTATGTTCTATCACAAAGACTCAACCAGGATCGTGAGATTAATTGTAGTTTGCCAGTGAAGAGGTGGTGTTGTCACTCGGCTGGGGACAATATGATGGTGCACGCTCGTAGTGTGTATGTGGTGGTGTGTAAACGGTGTTGTCGGTGGGTGGTGGGGGTGTTGTGTGTGTGTCACGTTTTTGTCTGGGTGTGTTGTGTGGTGTGGTGGGTGTGTGTGGGTGTGTGTGTGTGTGCTGTGTTTGTGTGCACGTCCCCCAAGACATGGTGTTGGTATAAATTGGGTCCAGAAAGAAGTACGACAAGTCCTGGAATCGTGGCTCGCTTTGGGGAGCATAATGTCCAAATGTACAATACCATTGGAAGTTCGTCAGACGCCCGTTCAAGGCAGTCTTGGGTTTTTTTTTTTTTCTGAGGAGGTCAATGACGTGTGTGCACGAGGGATGCCTAGGTTAGTGAGGGTTGGACACATGGGCTAGGGGTAACCATCACGGTCAGGGAGAGGTTGGAACACATCAAGGAGTATGTGTGTTGTATGTCGTGGCTGATGTCTTTTGTTGCTTGGACGGTTCAGGCAGACGGAACCACATTCGAATTGGTTTGTAGTATAGATATCCTGCGCTTCTCTGCATGCCTTACATGAACACATGGCGTTGTTCATGCGCCTCTCACGCATATACAAGGCAGGCACCGCCCCACTGTTTTGGGTGCCCAATGACTACACCCCCCCCCCTCCTACGTACTTCTTCAAATGACATTATGACTATTGTACATCAATTCACCACAACACGCATCATCCACACACACCACACACTACACATACTCATCTATTACATGCATTTTTCTTTCATGCCACCATGCCAAACTTTACCACTGCACACACAAACACTACTCACACACACACACACCACACGCCAACGATCAACGCATATGCTGATGTGATTGACTGAGCACTACATCATGCTATGCACACCACACACCAAAACCCTCTATACACACCACACACACACCTACACACACGACCACATGTACGCACAAGTTCGCGTACACTGCGTGCTAGCGCGCCACCAACCCCTTATTTTGAAAAAGTATCAGACCAGGTGATGGAAAAGGGATTTGGTTTATCTCAATAATGGCTCTGATATAAAGGTGGGGAAAACCAGCCATGTGGCTTAGCGGTAATGTGACCGCCATACCTCCAGTGCCACGGTCACACCACAATCTCACATCAAGCACTACACCCACAGAGATCAGTCCAAACACACACACCCACACAAACACATGTACAGAGAAAATTGATTCACAGAAGATGAGACTCAAGAATTGCGTATCTCGAGAATTCATCTGAATGATAAACTTCCGTATGTGTTAAACGGCACAAGTCCATGGTTCTTTGCATGTTAGGTGTGTTGAATTGTTATAGTTCCAGACAAAGATTGCATTTTCTTGATCACGATGATGACGAACCTATTGCACGTGTCTGTCATTGAAAAGGTACTGTTACTTTGTGCGGTGTCTGGGAAATGACCAGTTTTTTTACCCTGAACGGCTTGGATCCCCGTGCGGAACATTCGCTTGGTTAAAGTATTACGAGAAAAGTGAGTGTATTTTGCACTACCTCAGGAGGATTCTATTGATTACTGGTATTGAGTTCTGAATCGCGATCGGCTGAAAAAGCTGTTTTCCGGGAGCTGTGACAGCACCGTGTTTGTTTTTCCGTTGTTCATAGCACATAATGTCACTGTTTCTCTGGTGACTCTTTTTGCTCCAGGTTCTCTTGTCTCTTTTCTTGTTGTATTTATCTGCATCGTCGGATCTACTGCTTTACTGTCTCACACACTCCGCTACTCCCTCCTACTACTCCTCTTCCTCTGGCTCTTGTCTTCTCTCTCTCTCTCTCTCTCTCTCTCTAGTCTGTCATTGAATTAAACTGCAAAAGATTTAATCTCTTAACTAGCTCGGTTGCATATATACATGGCATTCGATTAATTGATTGAGACCCACGTATTTGTCTGCACCCTTCTTCACGCAGTTTTTGAACGTTGATATCTCTCTTATCTCATCACAAACACACACCACCACACACACACACAATACAATACATAAACACCACACAAATACCACACACATCACATACAACACACCATACACCACAACCCACAAAACACCAAATGTGCAACCACCAAATGTGCACACAATCCAATATGTCAGGCACAAGGCACAAGCACAAGTGAGCCATGTGACCGCGTCATAGCTAGGACCCGCTCTTATAGTCAACTCAAATCCCACATGCACAACACCAACCCACATTATCTTATAAAACTCAGCATTATCACACAAGCATGCACAGCGACAGAGCGCATAATCAACAGCTGTAGATGCAGGTCATAACATCATAGACCGTCTTATGCGTTCTCTCTTTCTCCATCTCTCGGTCACTCCACTTGCACCACGTACACCCACCCCTTACCCACACATTAAACGGCTGCTAGGCCACCATATGAGTGCACGAATGCATTGCGCATGTGAATAAATGCTGTTTGCCTTTTCTTTTTTTTTGTGTTGGATTGATTCGCACCCCCGGCTTTTCCCACTATCCGTACTACATATTTTCTATTGTTCAGCTCCACCTGTCACATGATGTCTATACTGTGCGCGCACTGCCTCATGTCACACTATGTCACTTTGGGTGCGCTTCCCACTTTTAGTCCCCATTTACATCTGCTGACTATCTTTCATAACATGTGTTTTCTTGTATGTCTAGTTGTTTATCGTACTTATGACACGGAGTACACATGGAATTCCTCCGATCAGATTTATATGTACAAGGATATGCATACATCATGTGTTTATTCTGCTTTTCATTCTAGTCTTCTCTCCGCTAGGGGAGTCTGACCTGCTTAAGGTCACTGGTTCCTCCCTATTTGCAACAGATTAGGAATAGCCTCATGGGCGGTCTTACAAGGAATGTATTGCCTTGTGGTGGTTTCGTGCTTCTATTATGGGGGCGTGAGGAGGAAGCGGAGCCTTTTTCCTTGCCTTGCTATCCTTACGTGTGTGTGATGATAATGAAAAAAAGGAAAGGGGGGGAGATGTGGGCCTAAGTCCTATTGACAGACTGTTAGAAAGGTGCATCACACTGTATAACGCCCATTGGGTGGTGTCGTTGTCAACATCCCTTGGTTTGTAAGTCGGTTATCAACACCCCTTTAGGTGGAGTCAGTTGTTAGCTCCTTTGGTGGAAGTCAGTTTCAAGCCCTTTGGTGTGGATGTGAGGATTGTCAACCCCCTTTGAAAGGGAGTAAGTCGGTTATCACCCCTTTTTGAATGGAGTCAGGTATTAAACCTTTTGGGTGGAGTCAGGTTGTCAACACCTTTGGTTGGAGTCAGTTTGTCATCACCCCGTTTGTGGTGGACACTCACATCATTTAGTTATCAACCCCATTGTTGGTGGGATGTCTAGACCATTATGTCAATCTCCATTTTTGTGGGTCAGCCATTCACACCCCTTTGGGTGGAGTTCCAAGTCTATCAACCCTTTGTGTTTTGGATGTCAGTCATCACCCCCTTGGGGGAGTAGTCATCAAACCATTTTTTGGTGTGACGTGAAGTAAGTCAGTCTATCAACCCCTGGGGATAGGAGTCAGTCATCAACCCCTTTTGGTGGAGTCAGTCATCCAACTCCGTGGGTGGTGAGTCAGTAATCACCCCTTTGGGGGTGGGAAAGTACAGTAAATGCAACTCTTTGGGTGTGATGTCATGCCACAGACTACTTGTGGATGGGAGTCAGTTGTCAACCCCTTTTGGGTGGAGTCATTTGTGTCATACCCCTTTTGGGGGGGGGGGGGGGGGACCCCCCCGCAGTTTTATCAACCCCTTTGTTGTGTAGTCAGCCAGTCAACGCCCGTTTGTTGATGGGATTCATCCATTGTCAACCCGGTTTGTGGTGGAGTCAGTCATCAAACCCCCTTTGTGTGGAGCAGTCATCAACCCCCTTTGGGTCTGGAGTAGAGTTTATCAACCCCTTGTGGGTGGGAGTCGTCATCAACCCCTTCTTGGCTGGACGGTCAGTCATACTTAAAACCCTTTTTCGGCGTGAGTTCTAGTCTATCCACTCCGTGTGGCGTGGAGTCATCATCCCCGTTTGGGTGGAGTCGAGTACATCAACCTCTTTGGGTGGAGTCATTAGTAACAGCCTCTTGGATGACGTGTCAGTTTGTCACCCCGTTTGGGTGGACGGTCAGTTTTTCAACACCCTTTGGGTGGAATTGAGTTACAACCCTGTTGTGTGAGTTCATTTTTCAACCTCTTTGGATGGCTCAGTTTTGTCATAAAGCCCTTTGTGGGTGTATTGTCTATCCTGTGCTCACAGCCCCTTTGTGGAGTCAGTTTGGCAACCCTTTGGTTGTGTTAGTTATCACCCTGTTTGATGGTATGTCAGTTATTAAACCCCTTCATGGAATCATGTTGGTCAACCCCACTTTGTGTTGTGGACGTCAGTTTATCAAACCTCTTTTGGTGGAGTCAGTAACCCCTTGTGTGGAGTTAGTTGTCAACCCTTTGATTGGAGTTCAGTTTGTCTCACACCCCTATTGGGTGGAGTCATTTGTCAACCCCTTTGGGTGGAGTCAGTTGTCAACGCCCTGGGTGGAGTCAGTTGTCCACCCCTTTGGTTGGAGTCAGTTTAATCAACCCCTCTTGGATCTGGATCATGTCAGTCACACCCTTTGTTAGGTGGATCAGTTGTATCAACCACCCTTTGGGTGGAGTCAGTAATCAACCCTTTGTGACGTATTGTCAGTTCGTAAGCCCCCTTATGTGTAGGATTGTCAGTCGTACACAGGGCACCGGACCCGTTGTCGAGTTCGTTTTGATCAACCCCTTTGGGTGGAGTCAGGTTATGAACCCCTTTTGTTGAGTCAGTTAATGACCCCTTTGGGTGGAGTCAGTTGTCAAACCCTTGGGATGGCGGGTGTCTGAGTTATCAAGCCCCTTTGTGTTGAGTCGTTGTCCAACCCCTTTTTGGATTGAGTCAGTGAGTCAAGCACCCTTGTGGGCTGGAAGTACCAGGTGTCACTCCCTTTGGGTGAGTTATCAACCCGTTGGGTGGAGTCATCAACGCATTTTGGGGTGGTCGTCTCAACGGCCCTTTATTCAGTCATCAGAAAAGGGAGTCGCACCCCGCTTGTGGGTGGAGTTGCCTCAATCACCCCTTTGGGTTGGTCAGTTTGTCAACCGGACCCATTGGGTGGAGTCAGTTTGTGTGCAACCCCGGTCGGGCTTTGTCAGTCTAAACTCTTTGGGTGGAGTCAGGTTATTCTCAACCCATTAGGTGGATTTGAATACATTGTCAGGATGTCAACCCTTTTGGGGTGAAGTCATCACCCCTTTGGTGGATTTGGAGAGTTCAAGTATCAACCCTTTTGGTGTGGAGTCCAGTTTATCAACTCCTTTTGGTGTGGAGGTCAGTTAATCAGCCCGCGCTTTAGTGTAGGATTGTCTGTTATCAACCCCGTTTGTTAGTTGTAGGTCATGGGAGTCGCATCAACCCTTTGGGTGAGTTTATGCTGCAAGCCAGTCTAATTCCCCTGTGTGGTTGGCAGTCAGTCCGATCAACCCCTTGGGTTTTTGGATAAAGTCACTCAACCACCTGGTTGAGCGGGCATCAAGTCATACAACCATTTTGTGTGGCAGTTCAGTTGTCATCGTCATCAACCCCTTGTTGGTGGAGTCCAGTTCATCAGCCCCATGGGGTTGGAGTCAAGCCATCCAACCCCTTTCTTGGGTGGAGTCAGGCATTCACACCCCCTTTGCGATTGGAGTCAGTTCATGGAAACCCCTTTGGGTGGACGATGGACGGTCAAGTATCAACGAATCTTTGGTGGAGGGTCAGGGGTCGTGAACCCCTTTGGGTGGATTCAATTCAGCACGCCTCTCTTTGGGTGAGTCAGTTGGTTTAACCCCTTTTTTTTTTGGGGAGTCCAGTTGTTAACGGGAGTGGCCCTGTTGGAGTTGAAGTCAGTTGTTAACACGCCTTTAGGTGGCATGTCAGTGTTTAGAACCCCTGTGGGGTGGAGTCAGTCATCAACCCCATTGTGGATTGGAGTCGTCACCAACGCCTTTGGGTGGAGTCCCCCACCCCAAAACCCCCCCCCCCCCCCCCCCCCCCCCCCCCCCCCCCCCCCCCCCCCCCCCCCGCCCCCCCCCCGGTCATCAACCTCTTTGGGTGGATGACAGTGCATGCCAACCTCATTTGGGTGGAGGTCCATTCAACAACTCGTCTGGGGTTGTATGTCAGGTTGTCAAACCTCCTTTGGGTGGAGTCATGTTTGCTTCAAACCCACCTTTGGGTTTGTAGGTTCTTTTGTTAACACACCCTTTGGTGGTGGTGGTTTCACAGTTGTCAACCCCTTGTTTGACCTCTGCATTTGTCACACCTCTTTGGTGTGAGTCAGTTGTCAAGTTCCCCTTTGGGTGTGGAGTCTTTTGTTAACCCCTGATCCTGTGGCGTGAGTGCACGTTGTACAACCCCTTTGGATGGAAACTCAGTTTGTCCAACCACCTTTGTGGGTGGAGATCATTTTGGTTAACGACAACGTTTGGTGTTGCCGTGGGTCAGTTGTCAACGCCACTGTTGGATTGGAAGATCAGTAGATGTCAAGGCGATCCTTTGGGTCGGAGATGTCTCAGTTAATTAACAATACCCTTATTGGGGTGCAGAGTCAGTTATCAACCCCTTTGGAGTGGATATGGAGTCAAGTGTGTCAACCCCATTTGGGTGGAGCAAGTATTATCGAAACCCTTTGGGTTGAGTCAGCCATTGTCAAGCCCGCTTTTGTGTGGGAGTCAGTTATCAACCCCTTTGTGGTGGAGTCAGTTGTCAACATGTCAGAGCTTGATTATGGTGCAGTCCAGTTGGTGTATCAAAGATATGTCAAAGATTGTCAATAAAGGAAATGAATGGAAAGAGGGTTGTTAGGGGGTAGGGAAGGAGGGAGGGGGAAGGGGATTGGATGAATATCAACACTAATCATCTAGATAAAACAGGTGACAATATTCTTTTGTTTTGTGTTAGAAGGGGCTAGGATGAGGCGGAGAGCAGGGGCTAATGGGGAAGGAGTGGGGGTTGTAGGTGGGGGGGGCAGGGAAAAAGCTACAAAAGCAGGTCTAACCTGGTTTACAACATGTAGTTGTTATAATCTGGCTGCCGTCTTTCATAATGATTTTCTTCATAATCTACAGGCTTGTTGAGGCCAATCTCCCTCTTCTGTATCACAAACTTTCAACTGATTTCATCCATTTCCAATCTGTGTGTGTACGCCTGGTACCCCTCCCTTCCCCTCCTCCAGGACGCTGTCTGACATGCCCGCGAGGTGGACGTTGGGTGTACCCCAGCCAGGGAGACCATTCGTCCCCATCCTCTCTCTTTTGGCTCACAATCTGTGAATTGTTAATTCCATCTGTAAACCCTGTGTTCAAGTTCATCGATGATTGTGAACGGCTTTGCACTTTAATGCAGGTCTTTTCTTTTTCTATTAAGATATTAATATTTGTGTTTTGTGTGGTGTTGCCATTTTTCTGTGGAGACTTGTGTTAGAACTTCCATTCTAATGTTTCCTTTGGAGAATAAAAAAAAAAAAAAAGTGTCCAAGCGTGCCCTGGGTGTGTTTCCCCTGCTGTAGAAAGATGCATGATACCAAAGAAATGCATCTGACTGTGAAAGGACTTCTTCGCTGTTCTCCACCAACCGTTTTCCACACACCACACCACAACAAAAGGTATCTCTGACCTGACCTTGTGTCTAGCAGTTGACCAATTAGTCCATGTTCCCTAAATTACCAAAGTCTTCCCAAGCTGAGGCTGGCTAGCCTTGCACAAATGCATGGACCGATTATCTGCTGCTCTTTTTCTTGTCTTCTGTTCTGTCGCTCAGGTAGCCTCGGCCCTTGAATTTCCCTTTCTGGAGATCCTCAAAGCAAAGGAGCTTTGGCTGTGTGTGGTGTTGGACTGGTGCTTGGGGTGTGGAGAGGAAGGAGAAGAGAATGGGGATGGGCGGCGAATTGGGTTAGGTGGGGGGTGAGCGAGGTATACAGGTGCATGGGCATTGATGTAATACTGTTCAGGTGGCTTGCTTTTGCTTTGCTGGAGGGGGGGGAGGGGGTGGGGGTGGGTTGAGGGAGGGGGAGGGTTCAAGGAGCCATCGAATACCCGCCACCCGCAGGCATGAGCTGTTTCCTTGGTAACGGGGTGTAAACCTTGTCGGACAAGAAAAGCAACGATATCAAATGTCTTTAACCTCTTCAGCTAAGTAAAAACGGAATGAAGGACAAAGCATCAATTTAGGGAGAAGATCACACACAGATGTTATGTGGTCCAGCATCCCCCTCCCCCCCCACCCTCCACCCCCCCCGCCCCTCACCCTCCCCTTCCACCCTCCTCCTCTCCCCCCCTCCCCTCCCCTCCCCCCACCCATCCGCCCCCACACCCCACCATGCACAGCCACATGGAGCCCTATCAGAGTTAAAAAGTAGAGGTGTGCAACAAAACCTAGTAAATTGGTTGAAAACAAACCAACAACAAAAAAAAAAACTGTGCTGGGAGCTGGTGAAGGGGGAGCTGAAAGGGACTGTCTGAAAACTGTCAAGTTGCCCCCAAACTGGTTTCTTTCTTCTTTTTTCTTTTTTTTCTTCCTTTTTCACTGGCAAAGCAAGTGCCCCACACTGAGTAGAGTGATTTTGCTCACCAGGGGGCATTCTCATCCCCAGTAAAGAGCTACTCTGAGAGCCACCACAATGTGGGCATATCTCTTCTGCCCTCATAAAGAAAAAAAATTGGAAGTAATGGTGGCTCATGGTCAACACAATTTCCTCTGCGAAAAGCAGAAAAAGATGATCTCATTCGCTTATCGTGATGAACACGAGGACAATTGCTTGCAGTGTATTTATTTTTTTTTTTTCTTTCTGTTGATGTGATATATAACCATGCAAATTCCAATGGCACCCAGATAATACAATTTTTTTTTTTTTGCTCCATATGACCTTTCTCCCTTGAAAGGCCTCTTAATGCCCTGATTGAAACACCAACAGAGAGAGGCAAGAGAGAGAGAGAAAGGGATAGTGAGAGATAACTCAGAATTGTTCCACGCTCCCTGTCTTGATTTGGTCTGGAGACCATGGAGAAAAAACCATTTGAAAATGTATTGTACCTTCGACAATCATTTATATGTTTTCTTGATTTTTTGCACGACTGATGAAGCTAGAATAGGGACAGGGTGGTGGGGGTGGTGTGTGTAGTTTAAGCCTCTTAGGCTTGTTAATCTTGATTTTTGATTGCTTGATACTGTTTAGTAAATCAACAACGGGTACAATCTTTTTCGCAAAGTGCATCAACATATGTGGAGGTGTATGGGTACAGTTAATTCAAGTTTTTTATTTTACGATAAAAGGGGGCCAGTTTCAGTTTATTGGTGTAGGCTCCATATTGAAGTACACCGTGAGCAGCATTTATTCATGCCGTCCTTGGTGAAATACGTACCACAAAAAACTCAGGCCACAGCCAACGAGTGTTAACACACAATGGGCCGCACAACCTCACAAACCACACTCTGGACACTCGATGCACTACACAACACTAACTACACGACCAAGACAAACAACACACACACACACACACCAAACACCACCACCTGCATGCATTCATATGCACATGTACCACACACCTAGCCATCACGCACAATGCACGCACGCATTGCGCGGCCTGCCCACACACATCAGTCAAAAATACACAATCACACACACCCACACACAAACACAAACACACAAACGACACACAAGCCACAGCGCACCGCTAACTAGTGCACCCATCGCACACACACCCACACACACTACACACACTCCAACACCACTCTCGGACAAACACACTCAACACATGCAACGCATGCATGCATCATACGCACACACATACAAACGCACACCACAACACCACACACACACTCACACAACCACACAGCACACACACACACAACCAAACACACACTGACTAACAGACCTGACAGTGACAGACTGAAAACCATTTACTGTCAGATATTTTCTTCATTGGTACTGATATTCAAAAAAGATTATAATAGAATGTCACCACAATTTTGTGAAACCGCAATCACACACACACACACAAACACACACACACGACACACCAGCACCACACAACTGCATTATGCATAATGTGTATGGGAAAAAAACCCACCCCCTAGCTTACTGTTCGAGGTTAGCCCATAACCAGCTTCATCAAATTATTATTATTATCATTATGAGTTTATATAGCGCCTATCCTCTACTCGTCCTCAAGACCCAAGCTCTTGAAGCGCTTTAGTACAGTCCATACTCTTTTCATCTTGATAAAGATCAGAAAATACTGAAAGAATCAGTGGTTAACTAATCTATTGTTGAACAGGGATACGCGTTATGTATCATGGCGTTATGCCATACCTTTATTAAGTATGGATTGATAACAACACGTTCTCTCTGAAATTGTGCTATGAAGCCGTCCTGCTGGATTACCACACTTGAGAATTCTGTAATCACTTATTCAACCCATAGACTCAATCAGCCACACTCCACACGGGCAGTCAAGCCCATCAATAAACCATCACTTTTTATGTAGGTGTTCTTGATTTTTTTTCCTAACCGCATATTTTGTTAGCTGACTATGAAATTTGCTGAGTGGTCGTGCACTCACCGGACATACCGATAAGAGGAAAACAGTGCTTGTTGGTTTAGTTAGTTATCTTATTCGTTCTTTGGTAAACCACAAATTTACAAAAAAAAAAACTCTGCAGACAATCTTTCATTGGATAGACCTGCTGAAGTTTGGAGATATCCCCAAATTGACAACTCGGGTGTGTACAACCTACCCCACACATACAGAGAATCTCGATGGGAAGTGGAGAAAACGTATCACCTGGGTCCCATTTTAGAGAGGGCGAGGCCATGTGTGGCCTTCCGCTCCTTTACGTCACTCTTACAGACACATCCTCGTTTTTTTTTTTTTGTGCAATGCCGTGCAATACCAGTGTTGGTCGAGGTGATCTGTACGCGCACTATCACATCGCCCTGCCCCTGAAGCCATCCTAAGCCATGAGCTTTAGCGTCCCATGTTCCCATTTGAGGCCCAGATACACGCCCCATCAGCCGATCG
The DNA here is from genome assembly GCA_016801955.1 of Conus betulinus. NCBI lineage: Eukaryota > Metazoa > Mollusca > Gastropoda > Neogastropoda > Conidae > Conus > Conus betulinus. Next base: position 9,867 of record JADBJO010019045.1, on the reverse strand, counting down.
TGTGTGAAGGAGCTGGCCTGAACACCATCCCAAAGCACTTAACCCCCCCGTCGCATTCAAGAGCCTGCTTGATAGACTGAGCCAATGGTATCCAAGCGCCATCAGTGAGTAACAGATCTGGTTTCCCTTAATTAAACTTGTTGATCTATTGTATTTCCTCTGATCGTCACTTGCCTGTCGCTGTCTGTCCTCTCCCTCGCCCTCTTTCCCCCCTCCCCTTCCCTCCTCTCTCTCCCCCTCTCTATCTAGCTCACCTCCACTCATTCTGATGCATCATCAGAGAGAGACGACAGTCTAGCCCAGCCAGAGAGAGAGACGCAGCATAGATGAACGGCCCCTTCGTTCATTTTGATACAGAACAAAACAATTTTCTGGGACAAGTTTGATCTCTTGTTGCAATTTACTACCGACTCCTCCCTCCCCCTCTGCCCTTCCCCCTCCACTCTCCTCGCCTCCCCCCTCCCCCGCCCCCCCCCGGCCCCCCCCCCCCCCCCCCCCCCCCCCCCCCCCCCCTCCCTCGCCATGGGCCGCATCCAAACTCTGTCTTACACTGTCATAGTTTGGGAAGTATACAGTCCTATCCGTTTCCTACCATGAATTACACGAAAAAAAAAGCAACTGAGAAGAAGTCTGCTGTGTGTGTACCTCATAAATCCTCCCCCGTCCGGCTTTCATTCCCCAGAGTCCCTGCGTTCCCAACGCCTGAGCTCATGTATTAACAACTTTTGACCTCTGACCCTTTTGTTGTCTTGTATTCTCAGTCTCTCCTCCCCACTCTCTCCTCTCCCATCCTGCTTATGAAAATGACATCTGCGTCCATGTTACCTCGGTCCAGCTCACCTCAGGTATCAGATCCACATCCAGATGTGTGAAATTCGACAAAGGCGAATGACTAGACTGTTTTGCTGCGAGGCATGAACTGCATTGACCTGTTCTCATAGGATTATTCTCTGCCTTCCTTGTTCATAGTCCATCCTTCTTATGTATGGGATACTGGTACTCTGTTCTCACTGAGATCTGTCTGCCATGAAAATTCCTAGTAAAATGCTTTCCAAGCTTTCTTTTTGTGTGGGTTGTGTGTGTGTGGCACGTTTTCCCTTTTTCTCCTTTTTTTTTTTGCTTTTTTGTCTTGCCAGTAAAGTCGTGTTTATTTGAAGACAGTATCTTCCCATAGGATTTATTGCCAATTCTTTATTGAAAGTGTCTCTGTGTTCACATGCTATCTATGCTTGTTTGTTTGTTGATGGGCAAATCAGTCTGCGATACAATTGATACATTCCAAATTAAATGAGTAGTGGGGAAAAACAAGAGAAGGCCAACCATTCCTCATTCATATATGTGCATGCATGCATTGTACATGTACCCACACTACACATACCACAAACCACACACACACCAACCACCCACACACACACACACAGCAACACACCTCTACCGACAACACAACACTACCAGACAGCACCATCACCCACAACACACGCCCCACCCCACCGCCAGACCACACCACAACCCACTATCCACAACCACACCGACAACACAATACCCACAACCACCACACACCATCACACACACACACACAGCACACGACAACACACACACACCCCCGCCACATCAACACATCACAAAAAACCACATGCACACCCATGCACACGTCAACATCACCCACAACATACTAGTACGACCATCACACAACACACACCACATAAAAAAAACCCAACACCCCACACACCACACCAATAACGCAAACCGCAACCACCCACAGCAACCACACACCCCACACATCCGCACGGTCATACATACCAACACCACACAACACCATAGACACACATCCACCATACATACACCCATCGCCCACACCACATCCACACCACTACCATCCCACACACACACACACACCCCACACAGACCACACAGACACACACACACACACAACATAACACAGCACGTACAGCGCGTGCCTCGCGCAACATCACACACACACACTACACACACACACACCAACACTGACACACAACACACACCACACACAACAACACACACAACACACACCCACACACACATGTAACCCCTCGCAAACATTAGACAGAGGTATGAACAAGTCATTTATTTTGTGGGAACGTTCTAGTCAGTTTATTCTCACGTTTAAGGAAGTAGTTTTCCATACGCTGTCCTGCTTCGTGCCCTTTCTCTGTCTCCCACTTCCTCCATCTCCCTGTCCTCCCACTCCATCTCCTCCAGCACACCACCCTCTCCCCTCTCAGTGCGTCTCACCTCTATCCTTTCTCACCACTCCCGTTCTCTCTGCCCTGTGGGGTGTCCATCCGAAAGCCTTTTTTTCAGTCAGGTACAGGCCAAACACTCACAGTAAACAGTAACGTAAAAATTCCAATGTTCCCATTTCCAATTTTCCATTTCCCAAACCCCACCAGTTCTAGGGAGTTTGCACTAAAACTACAAACGCCATTTTAATCCCTATAAGTGGTTTAAGAGGCCTGCCACAAATGTTGGAGCCAGCAGTTTTTAATGTTACACCTGATAGTATTCCCATTTTTTAAAAGAACAACTCCCTACCCTTCTCTTGCCTTCTTTTTGGGGAATGTTTCATCCTGATGAAACCACAAGCAACGTCTTCAAATGCATGACCTTCTCTCCCGTTAGTTGACAGCACATTTGAGCCTTTGCCACTCAACCATTGACCCCATCCTTTCACCAGCCTCGAACGCTTCCCCAAATAGTTCCCATTCCTTGATTTTTAAACTGCCTGTTTTTAAAAATACCACCTGGCTTTTTAAACCTTGACATGGTCGTATGACAGAAACTGAGGAGAATTACTACTTCAGATCAGCTAAATGACTTCTCAATGTGAATCTAATTTGCGCCAGTCTATCTATCTATTAGTTTACGTAGCTCGCTCCTTAAAGCAACAGGCCTTTTTGGGCCCGCATTCATCTTTTGGTGTTGGCAGCCACAAATGGCTACATTCTACTTTTTACTTCCAATTACATTCCGTCCGCTTGGAAGTTTCTTCTTTGCCTATGTAGTTTGGGTTGTTTTTCGGTGTTGCACTGTCTGCCACTCTCTTTCGCAATTTGTTTTTTTGCTTTGTTTTTTTTTTCGCCTACCTCATCGGCTTATGGTCTTTTTTTTATTTTCCTTTTTGGTCCATTCCAGAGCCATTTTCCTGTCTAATTTGGTTCTTTAAATTATTCTTTTAAAGATAGAACCTTTTTTTTGTAAATTCAATTTCATCAACTTGTTCCTTTGCAGAGCTTTTTTTTTTTTTTTTTTTTTTTTTTTTTTTTTTTTTTTTTTTTTTTTTTTTTTTTTTTTTTTTTTTTTTTTTTTTTTTTTGCTTTATTTGACCATTCTTCCACTACCAGCTTTTTGAGCTTGTAATTTGACCATCGAGTAATCAAATCTGTACCAGAGTGGACACCAGGCATTTCATCGCCTATAGGTGTTCATCCGGTATCTGTTGTCAAAAACCAACGTAAAAAAAATATGAAATTTTCATTTGGTTTTTTTTTTTTTTTTTTTTTTTAACATTTTTTTTTTTTGTTTTTGTTTTTTTTTTTTTTTTTTTTTTTTTTTTTTTTTTTTTATTTTACTCTTTCCTCTTTATTGGTTGTTGTAAATCTCTATCGTGCAGAACTCCAGGGGTCAATGGCCAGGCCAGCTGTTGTCTGCTAGACCTGACTCTTATTCTGCATATAAGATGATAATAGGGTGGCTGGCATGTCTATTACCCCCCAACCTTTGTTGTTTGTGTTTTTATCCGGATCTGAATTGTTTTGTTTAAGATGCCAATGTTCCATGATGGTATGTCTTTTTCACTGGCATGCATGTTTTGAACCTTCCACTGATCAGGAGCTGTGTGTTCTACTGGGATGTAATTTATATAAAAAAAAGAAGAAAAAAAAAAAAATAAGCTCTCCTCTCTCCTATCGGGTCTCTCTTCGTCTCTCTCATCACCCCACTCTCCTGCTCTCTTCTTTGTCCCCCCTCGCGTCTCTCCCTTCCCGTCTCTCCCACCACAACTACCATAATATACAACAATACAGCATGACAAAGTCGCAAGGACCAGGCAATACCTCCAGCCACCAGGGTGCCCCCAGTATGACTGTGACACCACATGGACAGGTCAACAACTGCACCCAGGGTGTCACCAATAAGACGTGACATACGGGATCAGGTAATCCCTGCATCAGGTCCCCATCAAGACTGTTAAACTCGGCAGGAACAGGTAACAAAGTTTGTCAGGCTGCCCCAATACGACAAGACATCTGCGGACAGTAATACATAACTGCATCAGGGTGCCCATATAAGCACAGTGCCATGGTGGGACATGTTATAAGGACTTCTTCCTCGGGTCACCCCCTTGTAAGACTTGACACTGGGGACCGTACCTGGACTATTGGTGCTCATTGCTACCAGACTATTCACGCATGGTACAGGACGTCACTGCCCGGCACCAAGGTTTCCCTATGAAGACGGCTGGGACATACAGGACAGGTTCTATAAGGGGCACTAGGCTACAATCCACTGTACAGGGACATCCAATCCTTGGCTGGGCTCTCGCTGTTAGTAACTTGCTCGTCATCATATGTGGTTTTCCTGGCCTCAATCGTTTGGCTGAACGAACGATTCACCACTGACACACCAACCGACAGTCGAACTCGCAGAGCAGTGCAGCACAGGCTTCTTTCTTCATGGTGTGTTGCCTCATGATCTGACTTGACATTGACTGTGTCTTAGCGCATTGAACGGTGCCAGGGTCGGCAGTGGGACAGGTGGGGCTGGCAAGCTTGAGGTGTGGCTTGGAGATTGGAAGCCAGAATGAGTGGCACTGGGTGGGGGCCAATGCCTCTTGAAGGTGACACAGACTATTCGGGACTGCGGCACAGCACAACAAAACACAACACAAAAAAAGACAGAAACACACTGGTGCCTGCCTCTATTGGATGCCTGCGTGTACACACCAGCTGGTCAGTGACTTGCACACCTCGCCCAGATCTTAGTGGAAGTGATGATCAGCAGGTCGGGTGGAAGGTGGGGGGACACGATCATGTGGAAAACACAATCCCTGGATTGTGGCCTGGGGGTATTGATGTCAGGTAATTGACATTTGATAGTATGCGTGATCAAGTGCTCCATGATGCCCTTGAGAGATGTAGGACAAAGATAAAACAAAAAAACAGATGTGGGGGTGCTGTATGCAGGAAAGGAGGAGGTTGCGGGGTCTCGGGAAGCACTAGGGCAGACACTGACATCACGTGATGTAAGGCCATCTACAGGAATTTACTGCACTCAGGGCGCTGGGTTTTGGGCAACTGTATTAACTGGTGTGGCATGGGGGGAGCTACTCTCTGATCCGGCATAACTAATAGTCCAATTTATGCAGATCTCTCGTGATGGTGTTTGTGTGTGTTAGCGCATCGGGTCTGTCCGCCCTCTCTAATGGGTGTACCTGTAACCTGTATGCTGGCGTTCTTTTCACTCCGTGCGTGTGTGTACCTGGTTTATTATAGAATTGTGTGCTGGTGTGTGTGTGCCTGTGTTCTGTTGTTTCGTTCGTGTGTGTTGTCTTTTGCACAGGTGGTTCATAACGTAGTGTGTTGCCTCAGCCTGCACATGTGTGTGTGCAATCACGCAAGTGAGAAAATTTGCACAGCACTCCTTGGCTTTATGTAGATATTAAGCAAGTAATTAGTGTCCCCGAATTATTATGATTATCTATCATTATACCCTGACAATGTACATGGACAGCTTGTTCCTTTGACAAGCAGCGGGTCCTCATTGTATACACTCATTAGACAAAAGAAAAGAATTGCAGTCAGCCTATTGTCATTTGGAAAATGTATGATCAAAGGTTGTTTGATGTTTTTAATAATCAAAATAAAATCAAGAAACAAATAGGGAGTGAATCAACAAAGCTTTTTGCACATTACGGAAGGGAAGAAGTTTTGTTTTGTTCTTGTTTTATTATAAGCTTTTCTTGTTGAGAACACAACTGTGTTTCGAAATAGCTCTGTGGTGCTGAATTAGTTTTGCTTCTGACGCGTTCTCCTGAATTTGACGTTGCGGCCAGATTGGCGAGAACGACATTGTCCCTATATTTTTTTTTTTCAACAATGTCTACTGGCTTAACAGTTGACTTCTATTAGGAGAAGAAACCCTGGTTTCTTCTCTGTCCGAATTACTTCCCTCCCCTTATCCATGTGTTTCTTATTTCCACAGCACTACCCTTCTCTATTTTTCCTCTGTTTTCCAGGAAAAAAGCAAACACAGAATAGGGTGTGTACTACTCGGATTTTTTTGTGCGACTCTCTGTGTCCTCTCCCATCTACACGACTATAGCTGACATAAAAAAAAGAATAAAAAAACCCCTACCTGTTGTGTTTACAGAATTGGTGGCAGTGCCTCTGATTTCTGATCTGGGTTTTCTTTCCGAGCCCTGGTAGCATATTTGGTGACACCCCAGGTGTCAAGACTGGCGACAACTACTTGCACCACACCTTTGCAAACTCGACTAGCTTTGAGATCTACTACCTGTACCAGCAATCAGACAGCGAAATTCACTCCCTGCCTCTTGCCGCGTAGCGATATGTGCACCAGACTGGGTCGCCTTCCATTGAAGCTTTCTCTCCCTGTCGAGGTGTGTGTGGTTCAGTGAAACCTCCCCACCTGTCAAGTCAAATCGTGCCCAATTGTGCTTAGGTGGCAAGCTTTTTCATCATCCAATCATTCTTCATCGCCAGTATCCACAGTCATTATTCGTTGATGATTCGGCAAGTTTCTCTTCCTCCTCTTCCTTGATCAAAAGAATCAAGTTCTCGCTATCGGCTCAACTTAGTTGTACAATTTTGTTCGCTCAGAAAAATGATCGCTGTCTGCGTTTTTCTTCCGCCCTCCATTCCTCTCGTAGGCTCAAACATGTGCTCCTCATGTCCTGTTAAACTTCTTCGCTTCCGCAGACCTTCCCACACTGAGAATACTAGTCACGCGGGGGGGGGGGGCAAAAAAAAAAACGGCATGACTTATCTAAGCATCACCCGCGAGTCCGTTACAAGTGAATGCCCTATGACGTGTCAACCATGTGACAAGGTGGGGGCTTTCAGATTTTCATGCTTGAACCGCTGCAGCTGAGTTGCCCGGCGGAAAGGAGTTGTTTCTTCCTGACCACTGTGGCAGTTTTTCCAGGAGTGAAGGAGAAGATTTGAACAAACCCTCTACTACGTTTGGCAGGGATGAAAGTCTAAGCAGAAATATCAAGCCTGAGATTTGCTGCTTTCAATTATTGCACTGTAACAACTGGTGGTTTGAAGATGTTTACTACTCTCTGCCCCAGTGAAGGGAAACTTTCCGTTGAGAAACAGTGAAGTTGGTTTGAAGTTAAGCGAAACTGCTCAGACAGTAAATGTTTTCATGATGAATCGTCTTTGGTATGAAGACCCGCCTTCAGGCTTGTTGTACACGTGGTCTTTGAGTTGGTGTTTTTTGAATGATTTCAGACCAACTGTGTACCCTACACCAGCCTTAGTGGAGCAGCAACACACCACTTTTTTTTTTTTAGTAGGCCTTGCAAACAACTGAACACCGAGACACAAGTATAACCCAAAGTTTTTCTCCCTAACTGCAGTTCAGTGTCAGCACTCCATCATAATTAAAGTTGGACGGTGTTTGTCAGTGGACACTCAGTAGAGATCACCAGTTATTTTTTTCTTCTGATCTTACCATACATTCTCTTGGTTAAACATCGCCATGTTTGTAGCCCCTATAAACACCTCCCGTTTCATCAAACTCATAATGCCTGTGTGCTGTCCCTTTCTGTATGGCTCACTTTTTTGTGTGCCGTGAAATTTTAGGTTTTTTTTTTTTTTTTTTTTTTTTTCAATTTTGCTGCGGGGGAGGAGGGGGGGGGGGGGGGGAGAAATTGCAGACGATTTATTCCAAAGAGAAGTGTTGAAGGGTCAGGCACTGTGACTGTGTCCAACATGAAGGAGGGCTAGGTCAGAGGGATTGGACACTTGACAACAAGCAGTGGGGTCAGAGGTTGGTGGATAGATTGGTCTGTGTTGTTGGATCAGTCTCTGTTTGGTCCCACCCAGACTGGTCTGTGTGATGGAATAGTCTGTTAGAGCTAAAGAGCTCACCTGTATTCTCCATACCTGCCCCTCCTGCCCCGCTACTCCTCTATCTCCTCTTCAACTCTCCAACTCTCTCTCTCCCGCCTTCAGTTGGCACTGTTCTTTTTTTTTTCTTTAGCATGATTGTCCCTGTGTTTGTGCGTCTGTGTGTGCATGTGTATCTATTTTTGGTGCATGAAGCGTGCACGGTAGGTCTGTGACCCACAGGTGTAGTGACGCTAAGTAAACCTGGCAGCATGGTGTTAACATGTAAGATACTTTGCTGTCAAACACAGGGTACAAAACAGTTTCCAGTGTGCTCTGTATTTCAAGACACCTGCTTGTGGCTGGCAACCTGAAGGGTTCTGATGAAATGAGAATCCTGAGCAATTGAGGAGAAACGGAATTTACAACTTTGAGTGTCAGATGATCCTTTCTGTTTCCAAACTCACTTGAATGTGCAGGATCAAGATGACCAGGCAGAGAAAAGATCAGCACAATGGTCAAACAAAACAACATCAACAAAAAAAAACAACAGCCACACACAAACACACAAACACACCATCGACACACCACACACACACCAAACACACACACACACACACCACACACACAACACACACTCGTGCTCTCATCATGCAAAACACACTCTCAACACACACACACCCACACACACAACACAACACACACACACACACACACACACACAACACAAAACATGTACACAAACTGATACATATCACTTCATACACACAAACAACCAAACCACACACACACACACAAAAAACCACAAACACACACACACACCAACACACACGTACATACACTTAGATACACACACACATATGTAGAGGATATGATGGCGTGCCAACCAGACAAGTGTGTTATGCAGTGCATCAAGCAGGAGGCAGTGGTGGGGCAGTTAGGTCGGTGTGTTGTGGTCTCTGCATGCATTCATGCACCACCATGATTTTTTTTTTTTTCAATATTGGCTGCGGGGGGGAGGGAGGAGGGGGGGTGGTGGGTGGGGGGGGGATTGCAGGAAAGATTTATACAAGTTGAAGTGGTTTGAAGGGTCAGGCACTGCTGTGTCAAAATGAAAGGAGGCTAGGTCAGTAGGGATTTGGGACTTGGACAACACGCAGTGGGGAGTGGGAAGTCAGAGGGTTTGGTGGTTAGATGGTCTGTGTGTGTGGAATCAGGTCGTTTTACTGATCCCACCACCCAGACCGTGGTTCTGTGTGATGGAATAGTCTGTCTGTAGATGCTAACCTGTATGACTACATCCGTGCCCCGCTAATACGCTACTCTACGCCTTCTATTGTGCACTGTGGCACTGTTTTTTTTTTTGTTAGCATGATTTGATTTCCTGTGTTTGGGGTCCGTTGTGTGCATAGTGTATGCTATGGGTTGCTTCAATGAAGGTGCCACGGTAGGGTTCTGTGACCACAGGAGACGTGAATGTAAACTGGTCAGCACTGGTGTTACCGCCTGTAAGATACTTTGCTGGGTCAAACAGGGTCACCAAACAGTTTCAGTGTGATTGTCATTTCAAGACAATGCTTTGTGGCTGGCAACCTGAAGGGTTTGATGAAATGAGAATCCTGAGCATGTGAGGGGCAGGAAGTACCCCTTGATGTCGATTATCTTTCTGTTTCCAAACCACTTGAATGTGTGCGGATCAAGATCCCCGGCAGAGAAAAGACAGAACATGGCAAAACAAAAACACACAGAGCCACAC
>JADBJO010019044.1:30000-32500 GCA_016801955.1 Conus betulinus | reverse complement strand
TCAAAACGCAGCCGTGGCCCGTGGCCCGTCCAATGGAGGGGAAGCACTGGCGGCAGCCGTGGCCTCGACCCTGCTTGTTCAGTGCAAGGCCAACCTGGGCGCTCCTCGCTGACTTTCTCTTGTCTGGCTGTACAGATGAAAAACACTTTTTTTTTTTTTTTTTTTTTACTTCTTTTTTTTTTTTTTTAAGCACCAAATAAAAAAAAAAAAAAAATTCTCCTCTATCTAATGAGAGAGAGAGAGAGAGAAACGCGCACACACACACACACACACACACACACACACACACACACACACACACACACACACACACACACACGGCGAAAGAGCATTTTGTGTGTAAGACAAAAGAAAAAGAAAAAAAAAAAAAAAAAAAAAAAAAAAAAAAAACCTTTACCGGGATAGGATATGAACCTCAGTCGCCCGCGTGACAGGCGGAAACACTAACCATTGCACCACCGCAAAAAGCTCTCGCAAAATTCCCTCTACGTAAGTTTATAAAGAAAAACACAGCGGATAAGCTGCCAGATGAGGGAAGGTCCGAGACTGCATGCAGAAACTACGTTGTTCAGTTGAACACACAGACAGACTAATGTGGTGATGGTATGCATGACGCGGGAAACAGAACAATAAACTCGATGCGAGCCTTGATCCAGCGGCAGGCTGGACGGCAGATGTACATAAGCAGACAGGCTAGCTTCAGAACAGAGCACAGCAGATCGACCGGCGGTTGGGTGGGCTATCTTTTTATTTTTTTTTTTTTTTTAAACAAATAAAAACCTACAACTCTGCACAATCCCAAGAGACGGAGAGACAGACAGAGAGAGCCGGCGAAAGAGCGGTCGAAACGAGCGCGCGATCGGAAGAAAAGGGAAATAACTGACACAAGACACTGAACACATGGCTGAAAGGTGTTGGTACACACGAGACCGACACCAGGCTACACAGACTCAGGCTAAACAGTATCAACACTGGCCAGACACGGGATGAAAACGTATCGACACGGGACAGGGTAAACTGATTTCAAACAACATCAACAACAACTACAACAAAAACAACAAACTGATCTGGGAGCTGTTCATAGTTTCCTGATGTTGACATTGTGGTATACACATCTGCGCGAGCGCGCACGCGCGCGCGTACGCGCGCACGTACATACATACGTACGTACGTACGCACACCCGCACGCACGCGCGCGCGGGCACACACACACACACACACACACACACACACACACACACACACACACACACACACACACACACACACACACACACACACACATTGGTGGGCTTGTGAAAAGTGGTACACAGACACAGCAGGGTAAACCAACTTGTTGGCACTGACAGTAGACACTGAACACATTGGCTGAACGGTCTGGGTACACACGAGACTGACACCAGGCTACACATTAGTCTTCAACATGGGACAGACTCAGGTTGAACAGTATCAACACAGGACAGACACGGGATGAAAAGGTGTCGACACGGGGACAGGGTAAACTGATTTAAAACAACAACAGCAACAACAACAAACTGAAGTGGGAGCTCTTCACAGTTTCGTGATGTTAACAGATGTTGGTGTGCACACACGCACACGAACGTGTGCGCGTGCGTTAGCACGCACGCACGCACACACACACACACACACACACACACACACACACACACACACACACACACACACACACACACACACACACACACACACACACACACACACAAACTCATACTCGAGCACTCGTACACACATGCATTCACTCTCATAAACACACGCATACACGCACACATACGCGCACGCACATACACATCCACGCCCATTCAGGATACACTTCGGTGCTCGCACCCCGATCCGTCGGAGTGCAACAGCAGCAGTGGCCCAGAAATCCACCTGTCGGACATCGACACAAGTCTGGAGCAAGCTATAGACAAAAAGTATTTCGGAAGGATGTGTTCCATCAAACGGATGATGTAAGTGTGCTGCTGTGTGAATCAAACGACGTCGTTCAAGAATATTCACACACACACACACACACACACACACACACACACACACACACACACACACACACACACACACACACACACACACACACACACACACATTGGTGGGCTTGTGAACAGTGGTAAACAGACACAGCAGTGTTAACCGACTTGTTGGCACTGCCACAAAACACTAAACACATGGGCTGAAAAGTTTTGATACACACGAGAACGACACCAGGCTACACAGTTGTCTTCGACATGGGACAACCTCAGAGGATGAAAATTATCATCAACAGGACAGACACGGGATGAAAAAGGTGTCGACACGGAACAGGGTAAACTGATTTAAAAGCAACAGCAACAACAACAACAACAACAACACACAACTGATCTGGAAGCATACACGCATACGCACAGCGGGCGCTCGCGTGCCCGCGCGCCCGCGCGCGCGCGAACCCGGGCGCGCGCGTACACACACACACACACACACACACACACACACACACACACACACA
>JADBJO010019044.1:22500-25000 GCA_016801955.1 Conus betulinus | reverse complement strand
CCAACAGTAAAAAAGACACGAGAGGCCTGAAGCAAAAACTGTCCATCCTGCAATGGAATTGCAGGTCCATCAGTGGGAAGGTCCCCTTCCTCACTGACTACCTGCGAAACCAACCCAGCGTGGACGTGCTGATGCTACAGTCTCTCAACGTCAAACGTAATGCCCTCCCATTCCTAGAGGGATTCTACTATCCCCCTGTTGCACGACAGGAAGGAGAGCGAATTATGGTTGCCACATATGTCAGCAAGAAACTGACATACACCGACCTCGATGTATCCACAGGCCAGTTAAAAGTCGACTCTCAACCTGTGCCATCAGCATCCCCACGAGGGAAACAGAAAAACCAACCTGGTCAACGTCTACTACCCTGGTGGAAGCAGCACTGAGGAAGATGTAGCCTGGCTCAAAAGCCTAGACACAAACTCCTGCAGCTGGGTTGTGGCTGGCGACTTCAATGTCAGCCACAGACTATGGGATGCTGGACAGACCCAGAATACTGGAGCCCATCTAGCAAACATAGTCACTGACTCGAACCTGACACTATTAAACGATGGCAGAATTACCCGAATTGGACATAAAAGACAAAGGAGTTCCGCCATCGACCTTTCAATGACTTCTTCTGACCTCTACTTAGATGCAAAGTGGGACCTGGGCCATGATCATCTGCAATCGGACCACCTACCATTACACATTGCGCTTGGAAGTGTGGACCCAATGCCAGCAGACATGGATATGAGCCCAAAGTTTCAACTCGACAAGGCCAACTGGGAACTATTCGCAACCCGCCTAGACACTGAATGCGAAACGACAAACCCTGTAAGCCCAGATATTGACACATATTATGACAACATCAGGCATGATCCTTAGAGCAGCCGACACTGCTATTCCCCTGAAAGCACCAAAACCAGGAGGAAAGCACAAATTCACATGCGACTGGTGGAATGAAGAGTGTGACAAGGCCACCGCGGGCAAAAGACACGCCCTACGTAAATTCCAAGCAGTCAACTCAGAAGAAAACAGAGAAGCCCTTGAAAAAGCAACCACCACTGCCAGGAAGTCACAGACAATGTCCGCCGAGAACACTGGGAACGCTTCTGCAGAGAAGAAATAAAAAAACCGACAGATAGCTCAAAACTATGGAGGAAAATCAGGAAATTTAGAAGACGCACGCGCCGACCTGAAAGACCCCTTCTAGTCAATGGCCAGCAAACCCAAAATGTCCAGGAAAAGGCAGATGTTCTTGCTGAAACCTTCGCCAAAGTGAGTCAGAAAGATCACCTCCCAGTGGAGATGATCAATGCCAGACACCAGGCTGAAGCTAACTTCACAAAACCTGTTATGGAAGACAACTCAGCCCCCTACAATGGAGACCTGACCATAGGCGAACTGAAGATGGCAATTAGTAGCCTAGGGTCAGCCAGCAAGGCTTCTGGCTCTGACCCTATATATCCTACCACATGATTTGCCGACTCACAGAATCCATGACTAAGGTACTCCACATGTTCTCTACCAAACATGTTGGGTATCTGGCACGATTCCAAAAGCCTGGAAGGAAGCCCTGGTGGTAGCCATCCCCAAAGAAGATGGCAAACCACCAGAACTCCCCACAAGCTACCGGCCGATAGCTCTAACTCCACACCTTGGTAAAGTGTATGAAAAACTGATCAAACACAGACTTGAGTTCCACCTAGAAAAACATGGCTTGCTACCTGTATGCCAGGCTGGATTCCGCAAAGGTAGGAACTGCATGGAACACGTCGTGCAACTCCTCGAAATGTCAAGAAGAACATAAGACAACGCTACCCAAAGGTAACAGTTTGCCGCCTTCTTCGACATCAAGAAAGCCTTTGACACGGTGTGGCACGCAAAACTACTAAACAAAATGCACCTACTGGGCATCACAGGCCGCCTATACAAATTTGTGGAAGCATTCTTGCACTCCAGACAAATGGCAGTCAAGGTAGGATCAGCCAAATCGGAAACCCACACCCTTGACATGGGAGTACCACAAGGGAGTGTCATCGCTCCCATCCTCTTCAACATCATGCTTCACGACATCACAGGGGAAATAGACCAAAACATCAAACGTGAAGTGAAGGTATCACTCTTCGCTGACGATCTGGCGATATGGGTCGATCACATACCACGTCAACAAAAAAAGTCTATGAGCAACCTCCAAATCGCTATAGACACTATCCACACGTATATGCGAAAAAACGGATTTGAACTCTCTGCAGAAAAGACGGTCCTCATGGTTTTTTGCCAGAAAACAAAGGACCGAGAAGGGTACTCGATACAAATTGGTGGGCACAAAATAAAACCAAGTAAAGAAGTCAAATTTCTGGGTGTTACTATCACCCAGGACTTGACCTGGGGTGCTCTCACAATCCAAAACTGGTAAACAAGGCCATGCGTGCAGTGGAACAATCAAAACCCTTTCAAGAGAGAGCTGGACAACTCCAAAAAGCCTTATACACCTGACAGGAGCTCTGGTCCGCCC
>JADBJO010019044.1:2500-17500 GCA_016801955.1 Conus betulinus | reverse complement strand
TTGGCTGTCTTCTTCAACGATCAAGCTCAGAGAGACAAATAAACCCCTCCGCCCCGCCCCTCAGCCTACTTATAGGCCTACTAGTAGTCCGTGCGCGCCCGTGTACGTGTGTGCGCGCGCGGCACTCGACTTCTCTACCAATCAACGTTCAGGGAGCGCCTTTTCTTCGACCAATCAAACACACGCAGGCCGCCCGCGTCTCGCCCGGCGAACAAGCAGCCCAGCCAGCCCTCCACCGCACCCCCTTACTCCCTCTCTCTCTCCCTCTCTCTCTCCCCCCAGCCCCATGGAAGCAAGCAAGAGAGAGGATGGGAGTGAGAGGGTGGAGGGATAATCATGTGAAGGAAGGAAGGAAGGAAGGAACTAACAAACAGCAGCAGTTTTGCGAAGGAATGTGTCGGTACTCTTTCTCTCTCTCTCTGTGTGTGTGTGTGTGTGTGTGTGTGTGTGTGTGTGTGTGTGTGTGTGTGTGTGTGTGTGTGTTTTCCCCCCCCCCCCCCAAATCGGAACAAATACTCAGCCTTGACATTGACGTTGTCCTTGGCATTAGGTGAGGTTGTTGATCTACGACCAATCATTTCTACGATGGTGCCAGACTTTCGACGATTGGATAATAACACCAGTCGATCAGGGGGCCGCAGTCTCTTATATAAAGGATTCTTTTCCGACCCTCAATATATATATCTACCATATGCCACTCTGCCACTCGGATTCACGCGCGTTCACTCCCCCCTCCCTCCCTCCCTACCTCCCTCCCTCCCCCTCCCTCCTGCTCCTGCTGCTGCTGCTGCTGCTGACGACGACGCCGCCGCCAATCTTGTGTTTTTTTCCTCAGCCCACCCCCACCACCGGTCCATCTGTTCTGCTCTGAATCTAGCCTGTTCCCTGATCTACACTGCTGCCGGCCGGCCTGCCTGCCTGCCGCTGAATCAAGGCTCGCCTCCAGCTTATTATTCTGCTCCCCCTGCGCCAGTCACACCATCACCACATCAGTCTGTCTGCCCGTGTGTTCAACTCAACCACGTAGTTTCTGCAAGCACTCCCCCCACCCTTCACGATCTAGCAGCCTACACGCTGTGTCTTTCTTTATAAGCTTAAGTGGAAGGTGGCCTCTGATACTTGTTCGGTAGTCTAGTTGTTAGCGTGTCCACCTGTCAAACGGGAGACCAGGGTTCGTTTCCCTGATCTGCATTTTTTTTTTGTTGTTTTTTTTTTTTTTTTTTTTTTTTTTTTTTGGTGTGTGTGTGTGTGTGTTATTCTTTTCTCTGACATCCACAATTTCTACTACCAAAAGGGGAGAAAGTCCTATAGTGACTGATTTCTATATATATATTTTTTCTTGTTGTTGTTGTTTGTTTTGTTTGTTTGTTTTGTTTTTTTATTCATTTATTTACCTATTTATTTTTTCATGCCATCACCACATCAGTCAGTCTGTCTGTGTTCAACTCAACAACGTAGCTTCTGCACGCACTCTCCCCCACCCTCCCCCATCTAGCAGCCTAGACGCTGTGTCTTTCTTTCTTTCTGCCACCACATTTTCAAACCACTTTGGCCAACACAGACTGCTGCAAAACAACAACACACAACAACAACAACAACACCAACATCACCACCACCAACTCCAATAGAAAACCCGAAGAAACAACATCAACATGAAAATAACATGTCAAACTGTGTGCAAATGAACGCTGATCTTCAGACCAAATACCTAACATGACATGGCATGACATGACATGCCTTGTGACAATGCAAAATATAGATCTGTCGTAGGGCACGACTGCTCCACTGTCTTGTTTGCTTGCTGGGGCTTTTTTTTTTTTTTTGTCTCTCCTTATCTCTCTCTTTGCTTTTTCTTGGTGGATTGTGGGTTCATCTTCTTCCCGTCACATCATCCTAGGCTATCGTTATTATCAACGAGACACCAAACGAAAGGGGAAGAGGGGCCAACGACGACTCTTTGAGCAACGAGACACAAACCATCCCGCTCAGGAAAATGGGTGGCCCTGAAAAGGGCCTAGTTAGTTTGGGGGTCGATTTGGGAGACAAGCAGACGCGCGCAGGTTTACTTGCTGCTGGTGTACTTGGTCACCGCCTTGGTGCCCTCACTGACGGCGTGCTTGGCCAGCTCACCTGGCAGCAGCAAGCGCACAGCCGTTTGAATCTCGCGGCTGGTGATGGTAGAGCGCTTGTTGTAGTGGGCCAGTCTGGAAGCTTCGGCAGCGATTCTCTCAAAGATGTCGTTGACGAAGCTGTTCATGATAGACATGGCTTTGCTGCTGATACCAGTGTCTGGGTGCACCTGCTTCAGCACCTTGTAGATGTAGATGGCATAGCTTTCCTTCCTTTTCCTCTTGCGCTTCTTGTCCCCGGTGCGAACGGCCTTGGCCTTGCCGGCCTTCTTGGCGCCTTTCGAGCTCACTTTCGGTGGCATGCTTTGACTACAGTCGTTTGCTCTGTCGAGAAATGCCGCCGCCAGATGATTTCGTTTAACGTCCTCCAGCCTGCACACACAGGACATATTGGGACATGTGTTTTTTAACTTTGTATGAGGGGGGGGGGGGGGGTGATAAAGTAGATTTAAGATTTAATGGCAATAGGTAGTGATAAAAGGAAAAGGATAGGTGATAAAAAAAAGTTTAAAATGGTATGTTTAATAAAACATATAAATTTGATATTTTATATTTATGATATAGCCGCGTTGTCTGCTTGTTTTGGGTTGGTAGGGACAGCCTCGGTAGGGAGGGGCCAGTAAAATCAACCTTTATTTCTTTTTTTTTTTTTTTTTTAAAGTAATAAAATTTCAGGGCCACAAGTATAAGAAATGTAATAAACAGTGAAAGGTAAGAGGTAATTTTAACATATAATACTGTACACATATTGTAACATTACAGTTTAAAATGTAAAAATCATGATAAATTGAAGTTCAAGTTAAAATAAAAAACGTTAGGATATTTACACGACATAAAATGAGGTTCTATATATTTAACAAGAGATGTACAATATAAGACAGTAGTCACCTAATATGTTATGTTATAATGTGGTTTAAAACAAGTTAGCATGTTTCTTTTTCGTAAATAATTATTTTACGGTCACCTGACGGCACTAGGTTGACCAGAGGAAACAGCCAATGGTCATCGTGCCGTCGGGCGACAGCTCGCCGTGCGAACTCAACACTAATAAAAGTGAGGGCGGGCGACGCTCGGTTTCTTTACACGCCGGGCGACACGTGTGGCGACGGGTGTGGCGGCCGCGCGCGGTGTGACCTTGAGGCGGAATCGTTGTGGGACTGGCACGTGGGTATTCATTGTTTTGCAGATAGATAGGGGGGGGGGGGGGGGGGGGGGGGGGGGGCACTCGGTCGCCGACTGCCGACCGTAGGAACATTTATAAAAGATATCCCAAACTTGGTTGGTATTGTTTGGTAGATTAAGATATTAACTTCATGTAAAAATGGTGTTCAATTACAAGACTTTTTTTTTTTTTTTTTTTTTTATAGCTAGCACAGCAGATAAAGAATCGGTAAATGTGATTACACTGTATATGGGGGGGGGGGGGGGGGGGGGGGGCTCAGTCGTCGTCGACAGGCGACCATAGGAGACATTTTTCCTTTTTTAAAAAGATATCCAAAACTAGAACCATGGATAGCTTCTGCAAAAGATATTAACAGACCAGCGTGTGCAGTCGCTGTCTAAAATATTCTTTTGATTAAAAGTGATGTTAAGACTGGTACATTTGTTTATAAAAGGTTCCAATTCCGCTTTTATAATATCACACGGGTTGAACACGTGAGTCAAATTAAATATTTCGCCACAGGGGCAGATAATATTGGAGAATTTGCCCCTGTATCCGTGTGTCCTCAATCTAAAAATTAAATTTTGTATTGGTAGGGGACCGCCAAGAACAGTCCCCCTTTTACCAACTTGCCGTCAGAATGGTGCATGCCGGCATACTGGTCCAGTTCAGTGGACCAGCCCTGCACAGCAGCCACCCTGAGGGCGCTTTTGCTTTCTTGTATAGATAGCCCAAGATCAACGGGCTGGCCTGACTGGCCAGTGGCGGCAAATTTGGCCGCCCTATCAGCCAAGTCATTGCCGTGGATCCCACAATGGGAAGGGATCCAGGTCACCGTGACCTGGGTGCCGGTGTAAATTATTTGGTGGATTAAAATACTGATTTCATATAAAATTTGTGTTCGGTTATGAGACTTGTTTTTTAAAGCTAGCACAGCAGATAAAGAATCGGTAATATATAACACTGTGTGGGCTGTGCGGCAGGTCATTAATGAAAACACAGGCCTGCAACACCGCCCACAGTTCTGCTGTAAAAATCGAGGTTCCCTTGTTTAAAATAAAACATTTCTGAATTTTCAAAGAGGGGATCACAAAAGCACAGCCAATTTCATTTCTATTTACCTTAGACCCATCTGTATATACATGAAGATGATTTTGTAGCATAGATATTTTTTCTTTAGCTTTACATGCTATAATGTTGAGTTGCTCTTTTTTACTTATGGAGTGGAGGAGTCCATATCAATTTTTGCTTCCTCCATCATCCACAAGGCAGGAGAGTGGGGGGGATGTTTAACTGTGTGATATGGTGAAATCTCTGCTGCATGAAATATGTCTTGAGTGGCATCTATAATTTGTGTAACTTTGTTAAATATGCGAGGTGTTTTTTTTTTCCATTTTTTCCATTTTATATTTAAACTGCTCGTTACTGAAAGTGTTAAAAAATTTCAGTGTCTGTAAGGTTGGTGCTTGCATAGGTGCGGACAACTGATTCAGCACATCTTAGTTTTATAACATGGCGGAGCGGTAGCCAGCCAATGTCTCTGTAAAGGAAATTGTTTATCGCATATGGAGGCAAACCCAGAGCGACCTTTAACGCTCTGGTTTCTATTGTTTCCAGTTTTTTGATTAAACTCCTGGGGGCGGTAAAATACACTTCCAGGCCATATGTCAGGCGAGACCTGACCAGGGCCTGGACCATATATGTTAAAAATTTATGATCCCTGGCCCCCTTTCACATGCCAGGACCTTGACAAAATTTAATGCTGGGGTGGACTTTTTGACTAGATGATGATCAATATGGTCTCCCCATGTAAGTTTTTGCGTTAAAATCACCCCCAGGAATTTAACCTTTGTAGCTCGGGCTATTTGGGTGTCGTAAATGAAAACATGTAAATCTGGGACTTTCGTTCGACTAAAAACAATAAAAACTGACTTTTCTGGCGATAAGACAAACCCATTAAAAAACATGTATGCCGTGACCAGGTCAGTATTTCTTTGGTGAGTCTTGAGGCATTATTGTTCTTGGGCCCTTTCCCCACCTCTGACCAGATGGCAATGTCATCGGCATACATGGTTGTATTACAATTATTGAAAGGTATTTTGTTAAAATCATAAAGCATGATATTAAAAAGTGTTGGGGCAATAACACTCCCCTGGGGTACTCCCATGTCTAATTGATGGGTCTGGGAGAAAGACTGGCCCACTTTAACTTTCATAGTTCTATGACTTTAAAAGTTTTGATAAAAAAATACATATTGCCATTTATACCGATTTTAGTCAGCTTATGTAAGAGTTTACTGTGCCATACCGAGTCGTAGGCACCTTTTATGTCGAAAAAAGTAGCAAAGACTTGTCTTTTTCTTATAAACGCTTTTTTAATATGTGATGTTATTTTGCTAACATGCTCAATACAGCTCCTATTTTTTCTAAACCCAGCTTGAAAGTGTGGTATAATATTGTTTTTTTTTCTAAAAAGTGTTCTAATCTGTTTTTTTGGCCAGTCTTTCAAAGATCTTGCCCAGATGGGGGGTCAGGGATATAGGTCTGTGACTTTGGGGATCATGTACGGGTTTGCCAGGTTTGGGTATGGCCACCACCACTGCTTCCTTCCATGCTTTGGGAATAGCCCCTGTAGCCCAGCAGCGGTTAAAAAAAGTAAGTAAAACAGCTAGAAACTCCTTAGGTATCTGCTTAATTACACAATATGATATTGGGTCCGTGCCTGGTGCTTTATTAAGGTTTTTGATATTGTTAATTGCTTGAGTTAATTCGGGTAGTGTAAAAGGAGTATTAGTAATAGAATTATTATCTGGTGGAGGATCAGGAACTTCTCCCTTTGCCAGACGTCGTTTCTGTTCTTGCTTTGGAAGCCATTTAGACTGACTGGCACGAGCAAAAGTGTCAGCCAGTAAGTTGGCCTTTTCTTCATCATTTTTAGTTTGTGTGCATTTTTAAGAGTAAGAGGGGAATCTTTAACAATACCGTTAGACTTCAGTTTTTTAAGTTTCTTCCAAGCCAAAGATAAGTTCTTACAATCTATGATTTTATCATCCTTTCTAAAATATGTTAATTTCGCGGAAGCAACTGCTTTGTCACTTTCTAACTCTGCTTCTTTTTTTCTCTAAAGTAGAGAGTCCGGGGTGTCTGTTAAACATCATGGTGGCCTTGTGTTTTTCTTTCACTGCTTTCTCACACTCACTATTCCACCATGGTTTCAACCGACAAGGCTTTTCTTTGTTATTAAAATGCTTTTTAGGAATAGACGCATTACATGCATCAAGTATACTTTTCCGTAAATTTTCATAATATTTATCTAGGTTATCATCAGAGAATTCGTGATTCAAGTCACTGTTCAGTATGTTTTTAAATAATAACCAATTGGCACTTTCAAAATTAAAAGTAGAATTTTTTGTAAGCATCTGTTTTTTCCGCATTAAAAGTAAATGTTATAGAAATGGGTCGGTGGTCTGATCTTAAGGGGTCAACCTCCGCAACCCACTGACTAAAGACGGCCAGTTGGGGGCTGACCAGGGTGAGATCTATGGCAGTGCAACAGTGGAGGGGGCTATCTGGATATCTTGTCGGAGTGCCATCATTAAGCAGTACTAGTTTAGAGTCAGATATTTCTTGAAGTAGGGCGCTCCCTCCACCATAGTATGTGTTCCCTCCCGCTTCCCAGCTGGGGTGCCGTGCGTTGAAATCTCCGGCAATAACCCAGGACTGGCCTGGAGGGAGGGTAGTCAGCCAGTCTGAGAGGGGGGCGCCTTATCAACCCCTGGGAAAATAAACGTTAACTATTTTACATTTTTTGTATCCCTCTTGGATTTGAATAACGTTATTATATGCAACTGAGTGGGTGTTGTTGAAGACAGGCTCGGTCTCTATATACTTCATCCTGGTACTGACATATGTAGCTGTGTATGATTTGGCATGGTCACTTACCTGAGGAGGATAGTGAAATCCGTCAATATTAGGCAAATCCTTAAAAGTTACGTTAAGCGATTGTAAACACAAAATTTTATATTTGTAAGGATTATAATGTAGAAAATGGAGTAAGTAATCTAAGTTCTTTTTAATTGCTCTGCAGTTCCACTGTAAAATGGTTAAATCCTGATTCGCCATGATCAGTCAATAAAAGGTGTTTTATACAGATAAAAGATAAAGATAGTATAAAGCAACTATGTACATTATAAAAAAATATGTCTATATTCGTTTTAGAAATGGTAGTGTTTAAAAAATTTCATTTTAAATTCCTGTTCTTCATCCAGGTCCAGGGGAGTGCCGCACGCATATCGGGCCAAGTGCCACACGACACTCCCGGGGTGGCAGGGGATGGAACAGATCTTTTCACTTTCGGTGGGTGGTAAAATAGCTGCTAGGCTGTTGACTAGTTCCAAGGGTTTCCTCCTTGGCCCTAACTTTGGCTATGTTTAAAAAGACATTGGCTAGAAGTTGTTCTTCTGGGAGGACATCCTTCATATTGTTGAGTGACGCCTTGATGGCACTTACCTCTGCCGTCTTGGTCGTCACTTGCTCTACCACTTTTTTGGTGTTTTGTTTGGTTAGGTTATTGATTTGTGACAGGAGGGTTTCAGATAGATTATCCAGTCTTTCATTTATTTTCTCTGTAATTATTTTTTTTTTTCAATCTTTGATCATTTGTTTTCTTGTTTAATAAGAGTTGTTTTGATTTTTCTTTGAGTTTTTTTACTACTGTACTTTGACTACTGGTCCTTGTTCTGGTGGCAATACCTTGTTTTTTTTTTTTTTTTTTTTTTTTTTTTTTTTTTTTTTTTTTTTTTTCCCTGGCTTTACTACATTTGGTTTGTCCTTAGAGTTACTTGTCTTATTGGGCATCTCCCAAATACTTGTCACATCATCGGAAGGGTTCTTGTTTCCCCTTTTGAGGGCGGACACATATGAGACTGTGCTGGGAGGGATTGTTGGGCCTGATACCGCTTCGGGTCTCCAGAAAGGGTCGACCTCTGAGCGACCCTCGGAGGCCCTCTCGGTTTTGGGCCATCTTTTCCTGGTCTATTACAACCTTGGCGCGTCTGATGGCCTCAGAATAGGCAATAAAGCGTTCGCCCCTTATTTTGTTGGCGCGCAGTCGTAACTGGTATTCTGGGCAGCCCTGGTAAGCGGCCGAATGGGCCCCCCCACAATTGACGCATTTTAACGTAGGACTGGGACAGTCTTTCCCGTTGTGGCCGGCATTGCCACAACGGGAACAGGTTATTTTTTTTTTTGCCTTACACATGTCTTTGAGGTGTCCCAGTCTGGCACATTTGGTGCACCTGATTACAGGAGCCACATAGGGCTCTACTGTAAATTCTTGGGTGTCGATTTTTATTAATTTGGGTAAAATGGGGGTTAAAAAAGTAATTTTTATTGATCTGGAATCAGATCCATCTCTATTTTTTTTAGACGAGTTATTTTTTTTTTGCTTGAGATGAAGGGAAGGAGGGTAGAAACCTCCACGCCAAGGGGGATGGGTTTGACCACCCCTCTGTTGTTGTTTTTCAGGTTTCATGCAGGTGATATTTATATTGCATAAACTTTTCAGCTTCAATAAACGTTGTTGTTGGTCGAGAGATTTGCAACCTATAAGCCATTTGTTAGGGCCCAAGGGGCGTTGGGACAAAATGGGACCCACAGTGTTCTTCCAAACCGACACGTTGGTGGTGGGGCCCAATGCACCATATGTGGCTGCACCGGTACCCAGATCCTCCATGATAACTGGAAACTGGAGAAACACAGGTGGGGGTAAAATATTTTTGTTTTTTGCCATATTTTTTCTTACCTTGCCATTTGGCTGATTTTGAAGAGGGGCATGGTTCGGAGGGCCAGCTGGGGGGTGAGAACCAGTATCCTTTCTCTTTTTCTTTCTATTGGTAATTTTCCATTCATTTGTTACTTCCGTATTTTTATCTTCATTCTGCTCAGTTGTGACGGGGGTAGTGGGGGGTTCGATACAGATATCTTTGTCAGGATGCACTGGTTCAGCATTATTTTTCTTTGTTTTTTTTCCATGGGTTTAATTGTTGTTTCCCCCACAGTTGGGGAAGAGCCGGATGTCGATGATAGGGACCTGTCAGTCGTCTTTCTTTTCCTGAGGGGGGTGCCAAAGGCAGCCCCCCGGGCGGAGGTGGGAGTGAAAAACGTCGGACAGTCCGCCCCATCCACATCGACATCCGAGTCTGACGTAAAGTCTTCTGTAATAGTTATGGGTCCGCTGGTGACGGACATGATGTAGCGCTAAAAACAACCCCCCTCCCTCAAAAAAAAAAAAAAAAAAAAAAAAAAAAAAAAAAAAAAAAAAAAAAAAAAAAAAGTGTGTATGGAGCTAATACGACCAGACGGTAAGGGGATGGGAAGGTGGGGAACGAGGATCTGGGAACAGCAGCACTGAGTATTGCTAAGTGGTCACTGGCTGGGCCAGAAGGAAATCCGACCAGTAAGGCTGAGAAAGGAAGGGGGGGGGGGGGGAGAAAGAGCGTGTACAAATGGAGAATAGAAGGGAGGAAGGGTGGAAAATACAATAAACAATGGCTATAAAAAGGTATGAAAAGGGAAAGATGGGGGGAGGGGTGAGCACCTGGCTCGGAGGACTGGAGAGAGAAGGCAAGAGAGAGCGGAATCTATGTAGCTAGATTGAGGGGGACCAACGGGAAAAACGTGGGAACACTAGTGACGACGCCAGTGATCTAGGGCAGACTGGAGCAGGGGAGTCTAATTCAAAGGCTTAGAGTAGTAAAAAAGGGGGAGGGGAAGGGACGAAAGGAAATCTAACTGACAGTTATGTGAAAGAAGGGGTAGGTATTTCACTAAACTGAGGAGGGTGGGGGTGCAGAGGGGGAGGGGGGAGTGTGCAGTGCCAGAGGACGTCGGAATATGAATAAACGTTACGCCCTTGTAATAACGGCGTCGGGGCCAAGGCCGCCCCCCCCCGGGGACCGTCAGCGAGAAGGGCGATGAGAGGACGGTCAATGGTTGGAGACGTCGGTCAAACGCCACGAGGTTGAGGAAAGGTCTGTCGACTTAGGCAAGTGTCAACTGTCACCATTGACAATCAGTTGAGAAAGCAGCAGCAGCAAAGCGCCAAAGACAGCAGCAGCAGCAAAGCGCCAAGCAGCAGCAGCAGAGCACAGGGCAGCGAAGGCACCAGCACCAAGATTGTGATCAGCGAAGGCACCAGCACCAAGATTATGATAAAAAAAAATAATTGAATGAAATAATTGTCAAGGGTGGTAAAAAGAGACACGAGCTAAGAGTCCAACAGCACAAGTCAAATGGCGAGCAGCAAGCAAGCCACCGCGCCTGTCCCCCAACCGGTAATTTTTCAGAGCTGTCCCGACCACCGTCGAGAAATGCGTGCAGCAACGACGACAACGACGGCTACGAATGAATGTGAATGAATGAATGATGAATGCCGCCGCCGACCCCGGGCTGGGAATTTATAGTGGCTGAGTTCGCTCGGCGGCTGCGCGCCTCACGGCGTGAACGCCGTTGGTTTTCCTGTCGCACAAGGCAGGGCCGTCAGCGAGGCTCTATTCACATGCGCGTCCGTAACCGGCCCACACTCGCTTGCTGAAAGCGCCCAACACACTTTGCTACGTAGAGCACGTTCTGTACCCGTCGTCATCGTCATCATGTCTGGTCGCGGCAAAGGAGGAAAAGTCAAGGGAAAGAGCAAGTCCCGTTCTTCCCGAGCCGGACTTCAGTTCCCCGTGGTCGTATCCATCGTCTCCTGCGCAAGGGCAACTATGCCGAGCGTGTAGGTGCCGGAGCTCCCGTCTACCTGGCCGCTGTGCTCGAGTATCTGGCCGCCGAAGTGCTGGAGCTGGCAGGAAACGCTGCACGCGACAACAAAAAGACCAGGATCATCCCCCGTCACCTGCAGTTGGCCATCCGTAACGACGAGGAGCTGAACAAACTCCTGTCAGGCGTCACCATCACAGCACAGGGTGGTGTGCTGCCCAACATCCAGGCGGTGCTCCTGCCCAAGAAGTCGCAGACCAAGGCCCCAGGTGGCAAGGCTTAAGCAGCCTGTCTTCCTTGCTCCACACCGGCTTCCATTTTCAATTTCAGGTCCTTTTCAGGACCACCTCCCTTTTCCTCAGTGGGCTGGAACAGTTCTGTTGCTCAAGAGTTTCGCACTTGACAGGCTGCGTCATCCTACACAAACAAAACGTACGCACACCACACACACACACTGACTGACTGGAACCATTTACTGTCAGATTAACATTGTTGTACCGACATTTAAAAAAAAAAAAAAAAAAACGTAATAAATTAAAGAGAAACGACAACGATACAAATACCATCTCGATGACATAAAAATCTTAAAGGAAAATGAACAGGGAGACGTTTTACATTTATAAGTAAAATGAGAACACACACACACACACACACACACACACACACACACACACACACACACACATCGATACCAAGTTCTTTCCTCTTGACCAAACTAAAACACAAGAACAATTCAACAACACACAAAAACAAAAATCTTCAACGTTTGGCTCATCTTCAGGACTTGTGACATAAAACAAAAGACAAATAAATACATATATGCGATAACGTATGAAAACATATACGTAATCGGACGAATATGAACACACAGACACACATACATACACACAAACACGCGACAGACCACGCGCAGACAAGTGTGTGCGCGCGCGCGCGCACACACACACACACACACACACACACACACACACACACACACACACACACACACACACACCCGATACCAAGTTCCTTCTTCTTGACCAAACTAAAACACAAGAACACCACTACAACAACAGGCTGTCGCCAGTCACAACAAAAACAATTCAACAACAACAAAACAAATATCTTCAACGTTTCGCTCATCTTCAGGACTTGTGACATAATACGAAAGACAAATAATACGTATAGGCGATGACGTATGAAAACATATACGTAATCGGACGAATATGAACACACCAGACACACATACATACACACAAAGACGGGAGACCGACCGCGCACACACACACACACACACACACACACACACACACACACACACACACACACACACACACACACACACACACACACACACACACACACACACACACACACAGCAAGCGCGCGCGCACCTTTAAAGACGTATTTATCCGTTTAGGTATATGTTTTGATATGCTATTGCTTATATGTTTCATTGAAGATTTTTGTTGTGTTTCTTCTTTGTTTGTTTGTTTGTTTTCGTTTTCCTACTCAATCGTACCAAAGCACGACAGAGAAGATAAATGATTGGCCGTAGATCAGTACACCAGAACTAAAGATTTCCTTTAGATCAAAGTGAAACAACAACACAACAACCAGCACACAACGGGCTGGCGCCAGTCAAGAAATCTTGATCGAACAGTTCCATGCAAACATGTCCTCTCTCACATATCGACGTTGATTATATCTGTGCGTGTTTGGGATAGGGTGAGGGGGTGGATGGGTGGGTGGATGGCAGAGGAGGGGGGAGGGGGAGGAGAAACGAAGGGGGGGGGGGGGGGGAGGGTAACAGACACCAGTTTTTGTTAACAGAGGATCAGAACAACACAGAACGTCAAGTGATCAGTGTATGCATTATGTTAGAGGAGAGAAGGTTCAGGGAGGGCCGAGATAGAGGGGGTGGTGGGGTGGGGGTTAGCAAACAACATTAACACAAAAATAACATGTCAAACTGTGTGCAAATGAACGCTGATTCTCATACTAAATACGTGACATGAATGACATGACATGACATGTCCTGTGACAATGCTACTTATAGATCTGTTGTACAGTGTCACACGATACGACTGCTCCACTTTCTTAATTGCTTTGCTTTTTTTTTTTTTTTTTTTTTTTTTTCTGACAGATGGAGTGGTGGGGTGGGGGGGTAGGGTGGATGATATTATACCTACCCTACATACTAACATTGATCTAAGAGAAGAAATAAGGGAGACGATCACGGATTTTTGTGTTTTTCCTCGCATGCGTGCGTTATCTCGCAGTTGTTGCCCCACCAATGTATGTGTGTGTGTGTGTGTGTGTGTGTGTGTGTGTGTGTGTGTGTGTGTGTGTGTGTGTACGCGCGCGCGCCCGGGTTCGCGCGCGCGCGGGCGCGCGGGCACGCGAGCGCCCGCTTGTGCGTATGCGTGTATGCTTCCAGATCAGTTTGTTGTTGTTGTTGTTGTTGTTGTTGTTGCTGTTGCTTTAAATCAGTTTACCCTGTTCCGTGTCGACACCTTTTCATCCCGTGTCTGTCCTGTGTTGATAATTTTCATCCTCTGAGGTTGTCCCATGTCGAAGACAACTGTGTAGCCTGGTGTCGTTCTCGTGTGTATCAAAACTTTTCAGCCCATGTGTTAGTGTTTTGTGGCAGTGCCAACAAGTCGGTTAACACTGCTGTGTCTGTTTACCACTGTTCACAAGCCCACCAATGTGTGTGTGTGTGTGTGTGTGTGTGTGTGTGTGTGTGTGTGTGTGTGTGTGTGTGTGTGTGTGTGTGTGTGTGTGTGTGTGTGTGTGAATATTCTTGAACGACGTCGTTTTTGATTCACACAGCAGCACACACTTACATCATCCGTTTGATGGAACACATCCTTCCGAAATACTTTTTGTCTATAGCTTGCTCCAGACTTGTGTCGATGTCCGACAGGTGGATTTCTGGGCCACTGCTGTTGCACTCCGACGGATCGGGGTGCGAGCACCGAAGTGTATCCTGAATGGGCGTGGATGTGTATGTGCGTGCGCGTATGTGTGCGTGTATGCGTGTGTTTATGAGAGTGAATGCATGTGTGTACGAGTGCTCGAGTATGAGTTTGTGTGTGTGTGTGTGTGTGTGTGTGTGTGTGTGTGTGTGTGTGTGTGTGTGTGTGTGTGTGTGTGTGTGTGTGTGTGTGCGTGCGTGCGTGCTAACGCACGCGCACACGTTCGTGTGCGTGTGTGCACACCCAACATCTGTTAACATCACGAAACTGTGAAGAGCTCCCACTTCAGTTTGTTGTTGTTGCTGTTGTTGTTTTAAATCAGTTTACCCTGTCCCGTGTCGACACCTTTTCATCCCGTGTCTGTCCTGTGTTGATACTGTTCAACCTGAGTCTGTCCCATGTTGAAGACTAATGTGTAGCCTGGTGTCAGTCTCGTGTGTACCCAGACCGTTCAGCCAATGTGTTCAGTCTACTGTCAGTGCCAACAAGTTGGTTTACCCTGCTGTGTCTGTGTACCACTTTTCACAAGCCCACCAATGTGTGTGTGTGTGTGTGTGTGTGTGTGTGTGTGTGTGTGTGTGTGTGTGTGTGTGTGTGTGTGTGTGTGCCCGCGCGCGCGCGCGTGCGTGTGTGTGCGTACGTACGTACGTATGTATGTACGTGCGCGCGTACGCGCGCGTGCGCTCGCGCAGATGTGTATACCACAATGTCAACATCAGGAAACTATGAACAGCTCCCAGATCAGTTTGTTGTTTTTGTTGTAGTTGTTGTTGATGTTGTTTGAAATCAGTTTACCCTGTCCCGTGTCGATACGTTTTCATCCCGTGTCTGGCCAGTGTTGATACTGTTTAGCCTGAGTCTGTGTAGCCTGGTGTCGGTCTCGTGTGTACCAACACCTTTCAGCCATGTGTTCAGTGTCTTGTGTCAGTTATTTCCCTTTTCTTCCGATCGCGCTCGTTTCGACCGCTCTTTCGCCGGCTCTCTCT
>JADBJO010019043.1:0-34055 GCA_016801955.1 Conus betulinus | reverse complement strand
GGGCGATTCTTTGGCCGCCAGCCAGACTTGTACCCACAGCTTGGGCGTTCTCGTGCTCATGACAAATGGAAAGTTATGGATGGCCTGTTCTATGCGGATGATGATTTTTTTTTGAGTGTTTTCCCTACATTTGGAACTCATGTGGTAACTCTTTCATTCCCAAGCAACCAATAAAGCCATGTATTATAACAGACTAAATGAAGGAAAACAACACTGCAGTTGGTTGCTTTACAGACTAAAATCTGATGGATATTTTTTCCCTCCATGTAATCATTGTGTGTTTGTTGTTTTGGATTTTTGAGTTTGATTTTCATTCTGTGAAAGTGTTAAGATTTCTACTCACAGAAAAGCTGTCTGTCTAGATGTGTTTGCCCACTCATCTGCTGCCTGAGAGAGTGGGTTTTCTTTTGGTTCCAAAATGTCTTCATTTTGGCATGCCAGTTTTGGTGTATGTTGTGTTATACTAGATCTGTTCCCATGTGCATTGGCGGTTTATGTAGTCTCTGTTTTTTTTTTTTTCTTCATCCCATTTCTTGCCAAACTTCAAATGTGAAATCTGCAGATAAATGAAATGTAACTGGATGGTGACCTGACTATGATACGGGCGTGCTTGCACTACTTTTGCATGTTTTAATCTTTTCAGAGTGACCAGCGCCAAGGAGAATACAATTCGCTCTTTGTATTCGGCAGCCCACCATGTGAGTGACTTGTTTGTCTTCTTTGTGATACTTTTTTTCCCCCAGGGTATGTTTGTGCTGATGCCTGATCTTTGTGGAAACTGGTATTGGCATTGAAGGGTGATAATCTGTCCAAATCAGTTCTCGAGCGGTGCGTTGTAAGTGTTTAACTCTCTTCAGTTCTTTCCCTTGAATTTCGATCAGTGATGATCAACCGGTTTTTCTTCCCGGAATTATGGTATTTAAAAACAACATGTTGTTATCTAAAGCAATACATCGCCTAAATAAACCCCAAAATAGACTCATTCATAACAAAAATTTTTACTATTTAAGAAATAATAATCCGCTTCTGAAAGAAACAATGCGCTTCCGTACGAAACAAAGAACGTCTGTCATGCAAAAATGCAAAAGTCTCAAAAACTGTTGAAAGTTAAAGAAACAAAATATTAAATAAGATGATATGTTATTCAGGTGAAATATCATGCGTTTGTTTTTCTCAGGGTCTCAAAGTGTGTATCTTTTAAATTGTATTGAGTTGATGTGATGGTCCTTATGTCAGCTGCCTTAACTGACTGCTTTGTTTGCCGTACATGCCACGAGACTTCAGTTACAACTTTGTGGCCCTACAAGGGGCATTACATATCTGTTACACTGCTTCTTTTTTTTGTATGGGATTGCAAAGCGTTTGAAGTACATGTCACAAGAAGTGCTCTGTCACTGTTATTTGACTGCATCCAAGGTGGAATATAAAGCAATATCGACTGTGCTTTTGTTGTGTCAAAGGGCATTAGATAAATCTTTCATTGACTGTATAGTGTACTAGTACTACTTATTGAAGGGCCATCGCCATGTTTAAAGTAGTTCTTGATTTTACTGCTATGAATATACAATTGTGTCCGGGGGGGGCAGGGAAATAGCTCAGTGGTAGAGCGCCGGGTCTCGTAATCTTGGGGTTGTGGGTTTTGAGTTTCCGCCGGGGCCGTTTTGGTACAGGGGTATTTTTCCCCCTCAGCGTGCTTGACATTGGTTTCTGACCTCCACTTCCCATACAGCCCTTCGAATGAGACTATAAACCGAGGTTCCGTATGTGCACGCACGCATACACACAAGCATACTTTCGCTCACGTAAAATCCCGAAAGAGAAGGCCAGTTTGGCCGTTGGTATGGATGACACGTTACACATAGCATGCACCTTCCCCGAAGATGGCATATGGCTGCCTTAGTGGCAGGATGAAAAACGGTCATTCCACAAACTCCACTCCCTTTGTTGAGTAGATGGGAATTTTCCTGCCTGTCTATACAGGTATGGTCCGCAGGAACACCAGCCCTGAGTTACGAAAAAAGAAAAATTGTGTCAGAAAGAAAAAAAAAATGGTGATGTCAGAGCACCATGAATAAAGTGTTACATTGTAATACTCTGACTTCATATATTATATCCTCATCAGGCGATACGTAGTTTGAAATATCACAGTGGTTTGTGATTATGTCAGTGGGTGAGAAAGCCTGACGTAGGTTGATCGGTTTCTGAAGGAGTGTGATGTGAACAGGGGGCGGACTTTGTGGAAGTGGACGTCCTGTTGTCCAAGGACAACGTACCGGTTCATCTATCACGACTTCAGCGTCTGTCTGTCCACTCCCCTCAAGGTCAGTACAGTGCTGCTGTGAACAGTGGGTGAAGCATAGTGCTGGGTGTGTGTGTGTGTGTGTGTGTGTGTGTGTGTGTGTGTGTGTGTGTGTGTGTGAATGTGTGTGTGTGTGTGTGTGTGTGTGGTTGTATGATTGCAGGGGGATGAGACAAGTGCTGATCCAGATTAAATGAAATTTTTAAATTGGCCAGGGCTTTTAATTTGTTGTGATGACTTCCGGAAAGAAAGTTGAAGTTCGCCAATATTTGAAACAAAAAAAAATTTTATGGGCATTGTTATTATTCACTTTACTTGCCTGTGAAAACATTTAGTTGATGATCTGTCTTTTGATAGAACTGTAGCTTTGAGGAAAAGTAGTTGATGTCATTATACAGAAGAATTTCAGTCGTTACAACAGACAAGCATGGGTGACAACCTTCCGGCTGGGAAAGCCGGAATTCCGGCTATCGAGATTGCACCAAATCGGAAATCCGGCGGTGGGGGAAATTCTGTCAAAAAAAAACCAAAAAAAAAAAAACACAAAAAAAAAACAACCCCACTGGCGTTCGTTTTTACTTCGTCCGAGATCCGATCCAAGTTTTTCAAACGCAGCGTAATGCCGCCATTTTGCTTTTCTGCCTCGCGCGTGGGGTTAGGCCGACATTAGCTGAGTGAGAATCGAACAGACTACAGCTCTTCGTGGAAATCAACCAAGATGCCATACTTGACAGAATCGGACGATTCTTCGAAACTTCAGGCTGTTGAGGAGGGAGTTAAAAAAAAGTGGCGTGGGAATGGCTGCAAGAAACGGACGCCGAAGGCTCTTCGCCCACGGCATTTGGTGTCGAAAAACTTACTTTGCCCGGCGCGTGGTTTTGCATCATTTGCTCCTAAACCATCAAATAGGGAACCAGCGGCAAAAAAGAAATTACGGACAACATGCGAATGACGCCAATCACAAGAAATACCAGAAGGGTAAGGAGAAAAGTAAAACTAAAGGAGAAAAAAAAAAAAAAAGGTATGTGGGGAGGTGTGAACGCAGCGAAGGGCTCAGGCGCCTAGCGCGAATTTGATTCCGAACTCGGCGATCGCTCAAGTGTGAACGGCCTCGGTGTGATCAAGATTTTAGTTGCTTTTTTTTTTTTTTTTTTTTTTTTTAAGTGCAAACAAGACTTTCATCATCCAGAAACCCAATTTTTTTCCCTGGATATCTACAACGAGTTTTGTGACATTTTCTCTCTCTCTCTCTCTCATCTCTCTCTCTCCTCCCCTCTCTCTCTCTCTCCTTCATTACCAACCTACTTAGCGTGCCGTGGGGGCACACACACACACAGAAGCACACGTACAAATGCACATATATGAACCAAAACACCACACTTTTGTCCCTTTTCCTTCCAAAACATTGACACTCCCATCCCAAGTCTAATAACACATTTTGTGAAAAAGACCTTAAAACTTAAGAACACACACACACAACAACACAACAACACACACAACAACAAAACAACAACAACAACAACAATACATTAATGTACTGTGAGTGAGGATGCTATGCAATGTTGAGATTTCCAGAACTATCAGTGGCCAGTGAATGGTGCTTCTGTCTTCACTGGAATCCAGGAACTGCTGTCATATAGACTGGTCACCTTCATAGTCAAGAACTGCTGCCCTAATATTGTGGCTTGAGAGAGTTAGTGTATTTACCTTTGTGGAAATCATAGAACTGATTTCATATTCATAGATATATTGTCCCTAATTGTGGCTTGTGAGTTGGATACTCCAGAACTATTGCCATGTTTGTGGCTTGTGAGTTGGACTCTTTACCTTCATGGGAATCACAGAACTGCTTCCACATTGTGGCTTGTGAGATAGGCTTTCTGCCTTGGTGAAATTCACAGAGCTGCAACCTATACTGTTGCTTGAGATGGGTGTGCTTCACTGCCTTTGTAAGGTTAGTTTTAATCCCTTAACTCCCATGTATGCTGTAGCCTGTGTGTGATGATGCTATCTTTGATGACAATATATACTGAAAGTCCTAGTGTAATGGTTTAAGTGTTCAGAAATAGTACTTGGACTTGAAAAGTACTATTTTCATAGTCATAGTCTGTGATACTATGCCAACATAAAAATTATTACTACTTGCATCAAAATGCTCCCAGGAAGAAAGCAGACTTTTGCTTCTTTTATGCCTTAAAAGCTTCGGCTTCTGGGGGTTTCATCCCCACTTTGCCCCCCAGCAGGGCGTTGCCCCTGCACCCCACCAGGCCTGGGCGGGCCCCTGGACCCCCTGCCTTTCAGGTTTTTGAAAAATTTCAAGGTGTCCCCCCACATGGAAAAGTTTCCAAATGAGATCATAAAATCATGAGACAGTGTTTGACAGAGGAACTTTTAAAAAAACAAAAAAAAAGAAAGTGTAGAGTTGTCATAAATGTACATTGATTGTGATATGTGGTGCCTCCGCTGTGATGTGACATGGTAAGTACATGATTGTGACGCGATGTGGGGTGATTGTGACGATGTGTGGTTGTGACGATGGTGGGTGCCCGTCTGTGATGTTACATGGGTAATGTACATGATTGTTCGATGATGTTGGTGATTGTGACAATTCCCACCGTGTGGTGATTGTGATGATGTGTGGTGCCTGCTGTGATGTGACATGGTAATGTACATGACTGTGATGATGTGTGGTGGATTGTGACAAGGTGTGGTGATTGTGAGACGATGTGTGGTGCCTGCTGTGATGTGACATGG
This sequence comes from Conus betulinus, assembly GCA_016801955.1. Classification (NCBI taxonomy): domain Eukaryota; kingdom Metazoa; phylum Mollusca; class Gastropoda; order Neogastropoda; family Conidae; genus Conus; species Conus betulinus. Next base: position 29,002 of record JADBJO010019043.1, on the reverse strand, counting down.
TAATGTACATGACTGTGATGATGTGTGGTGATTGTGTGTGACACAATGTGTGGTGATTGTGACGATGTGTGGTGCCTGCTGTGATGGACATGGTAATGTACATGACTGTGATGATGTGTGGTGATTGTGACAATGTGTGGTGATTGTGACGATGTGTGGTGCCTGCTGTGATGTGACATGGTAATGGTACATGACATGACTGTGATGATGTGTGGTGATTGTGACAATGTGTGGTGATTGTGACGATGTGTGGTGCCTGCTGTGATGTGACATGGTAATGTACATGACTGTGATGATGTGTGGTGATTGTGACAATGTGTGGTGATTGTGACGATGTGTGGTGGCCTGCTGTGATGTGACATGGTAATGTACATGACGTGTGATGTGTGTGTGATGATTGTGACAATGTGTGCTGATTGTGTGGGTGGTGTACTGCTGTGATTGATGATGATGTGTGTACATGTGTGTGATTGTGACGATGTGTGGTGCCCGCTGTGTGTGACATGGTAATGTACATGGTTGTGACGATGTGTGGTGATTGTGACGATGTGTGGTGCCCGCTGTTGATGACATGGTAATGTACCATGATTGTGACGATGTGTGGTAATTGTGACAATGTGGTGGTGTGTGATGGTGTGGGTGGTACTGCTGTGATGTGACATGGTAATGATGGTGTGGGGTGCCCGCTGGTGACCGCTGTGATGTGACATGGGTAATGTACATGATTGTGATGATGTTGTGGTGATTGTGACAATGTGTGGTGCCCGCTATGATGTGACATGGTAATGTACATCGTTGTGATGATGTGTGGTGATTGTGACAATGTGTGGTGCCCACTGTGATGTGACATGGTAATGTACATGACTGTGATGATGTGTGGTGCCTGCTGTGATGTGACATGGTAATGTACATGATTGTGACGATGTGTGGTGTGATTGTGACAATTTGTGGTGATTGTGATGATGTGTGGTGCCCGCTGTGATGTGACATGGTAATGTACATGACTGTGATGATGTGTGGTGATTGTGACAATGTGTGGTGATTGTGACGATGTGTGGTGCCTGCTGCGATGTGACATGGTAATGTTGTACATGGTTGTGACGATGTGTGATGTGATTGTGATGGTGTGTGGTGCCCTTCTGTGATGTGACATGGTAATGTACATGATTGTGACGAGTGTGGTGATTGTGACGATGTGTGTGTTGCCTGCTGTGATGTGACATAGTAATGTACATGATTGTGACAATGTGTGGTGATTGTGACGATGTGTGGTGCCTGCTGTGTGATGTGACATGGTAATGTACATGATTGTGATGACGTTGTGTGGTGCCTGCTGTGATGTGACATGGTAATGTACATCATTGTGACGATGTGTGGTGATTGTGACGATGTGTGGTGCCCGCTGTGAGGTGTGACATGGTAATGTACATGATGTGACGACGTGTGGTGATTGTGACGATGTGTGGTGCCCGCTGTGATGTGACATGGTAATGTACATGGTTGTGATGATGTGTGGTGATTGTGACGATGTGTGGTGATTGTGAAGATGTGTGGTGCTGCTGTGATGTGACATGGTAATGTACATGATTGTGACGATGTGTGGTAATTGTGACAATGTGTGGTAATTGTGACAATGTGTGGTGCCCGCTGTGATGTGACATGGTAATGTACATGATTGTGATGATGTGTGGTGATTGTGAAGATGTGTGGTGCCCGCTGTGATGTGACATGGTAATGTACATAGTTGTGATGATGTGTGGTGATTGTGACAATGTGTGGTGCCCGCTGTGATGTGACATGGTAATGTACATGATTGTGATGATGTGTGTGGTAATTGTGACAGTGTGTGGTAATTGTGACAATATGTGGTGATTGTGACAATGTGTGGTGCCCGCTGTGATGTGACATGGTAATGTACATGATTGTGATGATGTGTGGTGCCTGCTGTGATGTGACTTGGTAATGTACATGACTGTAATGATGTGTGGTGATTGTGACGATGTGTGGTGCCCGCTGTGATGTGACATGGTAATGTACATGGCTGTGATGATGTGTGGTGATTGTGACGATGTGTGGTGCCCGCTGTGATGTGACATGGTAATGTACATGGTTGTGATGATGTGTGGTGATTGTGACGATGTGTGGTGCCCGCTGTGATGTGACATGGTAATGTACATGATTGTGACGACATGTGGTGCCTGCTGTGATGTGACATGGTAATGTACATGATTGTGACGATGTGTGGTGATTGTGACGATGTGTGGTGATTGTGACGATGTGTGGTGCCCGCTGTGATGTGACATGGTAATGTACATGATTGTGACGACGTGTGGTGCCTGCTGTGATGTGACATGGTAATGTACATGATTGTGACGATGTGTGTGGTGCCCGCTGTGATGTGACATGGTAATGTACATGATTGTGACGACGTGTGGTGCCCGCTGTGATGTGACATGGTAATGTACATGGTTGTGATGATGTGTGGTGATTGTGACGATGTTGTGGTGCCTGCTGTGAGGTGACATGGTAATGTACATGATTGTGATGATGTGTGGTGCCTGCTGTGATGTGACATGGTAATGTACATGATTGTGACGATGTGTGGTGCCTGCTGTGATGTGACATGGTAATGCACCTGATTTGTGACGATGTGTGGTGCCCGTTGTGATGTGACATGGTAATGTACATGATTGTGACGATGTGTGGTGCCTGCTGTGATGTGACAGAAACAAAGCAGTCGGCGGATGGTGGAGATTGCCATCAAGGATCTCAGCCTGGAACAGCTGCACTCCATGAAGGTCAGAATCAGTTCCAAGCCATAGATGAAAGGGTTTCATCAGCACCCACCTGAAGCTTCACATTTAGCTGGTGGGGGATCGAAGTCACAATATTTGATCAGACCTGCCAACCGTTATGCATTTCGCGTAATTTATTACGCCCAAGTGATGAATCTTACGCCCGTACGCATTTAGCCAAAAAATTACGCATTGAAAGTTTTCCACAAAAAAAAAGATCGCACAGCATGACTCAATAGCTGACGAATATGGTCGGCAATTCCATCACTATCATCATCTCACCTTCATGCTCGAGTGAGTCGCTGAATAAAAGATTATTATCTTTGTCAAAAATGATTAGCAGAGCCCGCTCAGCTGTGTAAGTCGTTGATTTGGTCGCTACGCTCGTCGAAGGTTGCGCCGCCATCTTTGCAAGCGAGACAAAGCGCTGGCTGGTCATCCAGTCAGTGATGAGGAAAAATGGTCTTTCCCCCTCACGTGTGGTCATTTGCATATCATTTTAATACTGCAGACATATAAGGCTTACTACGCACACTCTATTTCAGTCCTTTGATAGGAAGAGTAACGAATGAAAATTCAAGAAAAATGCATGACGTCAGTGGACGGCCCATAGGCACTGGAAGTACATTTTTACTATGGCGTCAGCTGATGGCTTAAAGGCACTCAACGGGTTTAAGTGTATTTTCAATGACCTGCTTTTTGGGTTGAGTGAACAAAGAATGCTTTCCCATTTGCATCCTTGGTACTGGCTACATCTTTCTTTCTTTTCTGTCTTCCTTCCTTCGTTCCTATTTCTTTCTTTCTTTCTTTATTTTGTTCCACGGCTAGAATGCAGGGGTTCACCACTGGTGCGAGTCCTGCCTGTGTGACCATTTTTCAAACCACCATTATGGTAGCCATAATCTGTCATAGCCGATGAGCACTTTTGGCTCTAAGCCATATATGTCAGCATTCCGTGAAGAGAAAGGAAGAACTGGTAGATGCATAATGGCTATGTGAGAGGGGTGCAGGGAGGGGGGGGGGGGGGGGGGGGGTGGGTGGGTGGTAAGTGTTTGCTGTGGGTGAGGCTTGACTGACTGACCCATTTTTCGGCCTGTGTGCAGATTTTCCACTCTTCATGCGAGGGATCCAGTGACTCTGATTTTATCGGTAAGTCTTTGGTCTCCATTGATGGGAAGGTAGAGGTAGTGCGTTTCATCTCCCACAGTTCTGTGCGATTTGGGCGAAAATGGAAGGATGATCTGAACAGTGCTGGTGTGGAATATTCGGTGAAGGCAAAAATGTGAGGGGCTTGTACGGCAGAAGTATCAGTAATCTGGTTCATCCTCAGCTATTATAATCTCAGAAGCTGTGTTGTGTGGATTGTAACCATGCACATTCTTATTCTATTCAGACTTCTCCAGTGATTTATGTAAGTATGAAATTACCTCATTTTGTATCAAGTATAGAAAACAGATCTGTGTCTGTGTTTCAAAAAACTAAAAAAAAAAAAATTACAAACATTGTAATTTTGTTTTGCCATGCTTACAGTTGAACTTGAAATGCGGCCTGTTTTGTTGTGTCTCATGGTGATCTGGTATTGACTGATGGTGAAATTTTAGTGTTGAGGCTGTGACAAGACAAACCAGTCAGCCAGTCAGTTTTCAGTCACTAAAGCCACAGATTTGACTCTTTTGAAGGGTCTTACCCTTCTGTCTCATGGTGTCTTTTGTTTTTATTTATTCTAACACAATCGGCAACTGCCAAGTTTACTTTATAGAGCACAGCCAAAGTTAGAGAGCAAGGAAATAGGGTTTAAGCAAAAAAAAAAAAAAGTAACTATCACCCTTACTAGGCCTCACTCCCTCCCTCCCTCCTCCCCCCCTCCTTCCCTCTTACCAAAGAAGTTTTGGGTCTTGTGATTTCTCAAAATTTTGTATGAAAATCTTGTAGTTGATATTTGTTGTGCATTTGTGTGGTGTTGTTAAAAACTGAGCAGTACAGTCGCTCGCCTGCTTTTGCCAACTCTGGAATCCATCGTAAACATCATCACGGATACTTCACCTTTTTCCTCACTACACACATTGCCACTGAAGTTCAAAGGGAGTTCAGAAGCATCGTGTAAGTGTTCTCACCTTCTGAGCCATGGTGATCAGATCCTGTGGACCTGGACCGCTAGATTGTCCACTGGATCATACTACACAGACAACCTCCTTGTGTGCTGTGTCCTAAACTAGCTGGGAGCTAGTTAATCTCTTCTTCTGTTTCACACTTGCAACATCACTGTTTAACCCATCTGTATACACCCCAGTTCTTCAGGTGCAGAGACTCAAAGGATCCTGAAAAGGGAAGCAGTTTTTATATCCTCGGAGTTAGCTCACTCTCCAAGCCAAATAATGGCGTACATTATTATTTCTTCTTCCAGTTTCAGGCAGAATGCACACCTGTTCACGTGTACGTCCCCCCCTATCATAGGTAGTGTTTGTATGTTACAGTTTACAGAGGGAATCTGGCATCCATGCTAGCTTAAATACCTGTTATGATAAGTGGGAAATGACACTTGGTTCAGCCTGTCTGGGAGAATTGTGTACACTGACAACAGCCAACAAGTTCTGTCAGATTCCGAGTGTTGTGAATTCATCTCATGCAGAACTAGCTTCTGTTGTCGATTCAAAAGTAAGGTGGTATTTTTGTGTTAGAAGTGACCAGAGGAGGGAATTAAGTCACAGAATTCTGGTGATTGTGCATATTTGCAACCTGACTTCCTAACTTTTTTTTGTGTTGTAGTTGATTTAACTGATACAAGGAAGCAAGGCGTGTGCAAATTTGCAGCTTGACTTGTTAACTTTTTTTTTTTTTTTTGTAGTTGATGGAACTGATTATTGTGTTTTTAAATCAGTAAATCGATGAAGTGTGTTGGGTGTTGATTTACAAAGGATGTTGTGGTGTGGTTCTCCTCGCTCAGAGATCACGGCGGAAAGTCTGGCGGGGAACAGCAACGACGACCAGCCTTTCCCCACTCTGCAGAGCTGTCTCTGGACCACAAGTGGACCACAAGTGGGGTCTTCAACATCGATCAAGTACCCCCAGTAGAGGTCAGTGCCCCTGTACATCGAGATCAAGTACCCCCAGGTCTTAGAGGTCAGTGCCCCTGTACATCAGATCAAGTACCCCCAGGTCTTAGAGGTCAGTGCCCCTGTACATCAGAGATCAAGTTCCCCAGATCTTAAAGGTCTTTGCCCCTGTCATCAGTGTCACTGTCTAAGAGGTCATCTCCTGTCATCAGAGATCACGTACCCCCAGGTCTTGCTCCTGTACATCAGAGATGCCCCCAGGTCTTGGAGGTCACTGCTCCTGTACATCAGAGGTCAAGTCCCCCAGGTCTTGGAGGTCACTGCTCCTGTACCAGAGGTCATGTCCCCCCCAGGTCTTGGAGGTCATCAGTAGATCAGAGGTCACTCCCCCCCCAGGTCTTGGAGGTCAGTGTTCATGTACATCAGAGGTCAAGTCTCCCCCCAGGTCTTGGAGGTCAGTGCCCATGTACATCAGAGGTCAAGTCCCCCCAGGTCTTGGAGGTCATTGCCATGTACATCAGAAGTCACCCTCCAGATCTTGAGGTCAAGTGTACCAAGTCCCCCCAGGTCTTGGAGGTCAGTGCCCCTGTGCATCAGAGATCACATCCCCCCAGGTCTTGGAGGTCAGTGCTCATGTACATCAGAGATCAAGTCCCCCCCCCAGGTCTTGGAGGTCAGTGCCCCTGTGCATCAGAGGTCACATCCCCCCAGGTCTAGGAGGTCAGTGCTCCAGTGCCCATCTGTTTATGCTGTAGACATCTGAAAGGAGGAAGCATGCTGGGCAGCAAGTGTAGCAGTAGTAGTTGTAGTACTTTCTTTTTACATCTTTTTCACAGAATTATGTGATGATATCAGACGAGTTTCCAAGAGTTTTGACTCATTTGTGATCACTACTGGTTGGTTGCTCATCGGATCCGTTTATTCATAGTTAAATATGTTGATGATTGTGCACTCACGTGAACGCTGACGGGGATAAGGAGCAAGAGGCTTAGAAGAAATGGCTGCAAGGATGAGGCAGAAGTTAGACTGGCCACTTTGATCGTAGAACGTTTTGAAAGATAAACATTTTTTCGAAAATAGACATTCAGAACTGGGCAGCACATTGGCAGCAACTTCGGTGGGTGTAAAACTTGTCTCATTTGTGCGCTGTAAAGTGAAATGCATTCAACTGTGAAATTTTCATATGATATGTTAGGAGAGGGGTCATGAGCTGCTACACTTGTGAACAGAATTGATGTGTCAAAACAGATTCTTTTAAGAGTGTTGGGACCTGCATGATGTGAGACATAAACATTTTACAGCAGATTCTAACCTTGTGCAGAGATGTTCCACTTAATGTGACCTTTGAATTTCTGAAAGAGATTAACATTTTTCATGTAATCTTAAGACTTTACGGAAGATAAATTTTTTTAATGAAGTTTCTGGTGCGTTTTTAGGTGTATTTTAAAGAGACTTTTTCTTTTGCTGTTTTGTTTGAGGACTTGTGAATTGATTTCAACGTGGTGACAGCCTTGATGTGGCCCTTTGCGGTCGGCTAAGCTGTCAGCAACATTGCCTTACCTTACCTAACAAAACAGCAACAGTGACCAGAGCCAGTTTGTTGATCTCCGGATCATAGCTGTAACAGTGGTGAAAAAAAGAAAGGAAAAGGTGACGTGGGGGTGGGTGAAATTTGCCTCATCACTTTGTCGCATGCACCGAGCACACAGATCTCTGGACAGTTTCCGATTACTTCAGTAGACATGACTTGGGGTTGTTTTGTTGTTGTTTTTGTTTTTTAAGACCTCGCTCAGATCAGGGGAGTGGAAGGTGTCAGAACCCTGTTACTTGAGTCTTCCCATGTCCGTTTGTCCACCCATGTGTTAACGTTACAAAATGAAATGGACATCCCCTGTTGCCCCACTCTTCCCATGTCCACATCACTCATGTGTTAACTTCAGAAAATGAAATAGACATCCCAGAAGACAGAGTATGTGACACTGCCTGCTTAACGGCAGTATGTTGTTTCGTTGAATTTTGTCACAGTACCAGACACTGTCAGATCTACCAGTGGAGACTGTTGAACCTTTCAGTGAGACGATCGCCAGCATGTAATACATTGCTGTAAGTGTGCCCTGTAAGCACATGCTTACATGAATTTCATTGCATGCTTTTGTGGATTTCTGTGCAATGTTGTCATGCAAATGCGTGTGCATGCATGCATGTATGCGTGTGTGTATGTGCATGTGTGTGTGCATGCGTATGTATGTGTGTGTGTGTGTGGTGTGTGTGTGTGTGTGCGTGCGTGCGTGCGTGCGTGTGTGTGTGTGCGTGTGCGGGCACACGCACGTGCGTGCATGCATGCATGCGTGTGTGTGTTCAGACAGGGGAGAATGAACAGGACAACTTCTTTGACATCAACCACTTTGTGGACCGCATTCTGACAGTGGTGTTTAAACACGCTGGGGATCGCAAGATCATCTTCTCCACCTTCCACGCCGACACCTGCATCATGTGAGACACACTTGGACAGAGGAATGTGTAGGGTGTGCTTGGGATCAGACAAGTGTCCGTACGCAAAATTATGAGTATGCGTGCAGTGCGCATGCATGGTTTTATATAGCTATGAGTACACGTATCAGTTTTCGTTGTGTGTTTGAGTTGATATGCAGCTAGCAAGACTTCCTAAATTTTGTGCTGCTTTTTTTTTTGGGGGGGGGGGGGGGGGGGGGGGGGGGGTTGGAGAAATACAGAGTAATACAGAGTAATTGATGATTCTGAATTGTAGAAGATTAGCCAATAAAAAATGGTGATAAATTCTGAATTGTAGAAAATTAGCCAATGAAAATGGAGTTTCTGATTCCTCTCTACACATGTAATGATCTTGTGGCAGAGTGTTCGGTGCCTGCAAATTCATGGACATTGCTGATGATAGAGCCGTGGGCACCTGGTGGAGGGAGACGTTGATTCATGCCCTTTTCACCACAAAGGTGTTATCAACGAACAAGTAGGATAACTCTTGCTCTCGTGGTGAGATAACTAGACATCCATCACTAAACAAATTTGGTTACAAGACTAGATCACTAAGCAGAAACGCTAACACAAGAGCTCACTGTGTGTGCATTCTTTCAGAATTTTGGTGTGTAATGATCTGATCATCGGAGCAAGAGTTACCAGACCTGCTGGATATTTACTGTTTACGGCTCTCAGCCTCAGAACAGTTCTTGTTATCAGATGGGGGCTTGGTGGGTGATGTTCCGTACATCTGGATCAGAACTGACACCTCTGACCACCAAAAAATTGTCTGGCAGCCTTGCAGTGTCTTCTGTGACGGGTTGCCGCAAGGGGGACCTAATACTGATAGCTCCCTGCAGACTACAGCGCTGATGCTTCGGAAAGTTTTACTTCCATCCTCTGAGCTCTCCGTGGTCCACTTCCAGCCGTAGAGTGTAGATCTGGTTTTCATTTTAAGATGTTGGCTTGATTTATTGACAGCTATCCTGAAATGGTGAAAAGCACCGCCGATGGTCTGTCTCCAGGGTGAACCTGAAGCAGAACAGGTACCCCGTGCTGTTCTTGAGTAACGGCCCCACCAGGCGCTACACGCCCTACAAGGACTGGCGATGCAGCAACTTCCAGCATGGCATCAGCTTTGCCAAAGCCGAAGGACTCTTGGTAAGCTGAAAGGCATCCAGTTTCTGTGTGGGGACAGGTGCGGTTTTGAACGTTGGGTACTGTGGCTTTGTAGGCCTTTTGGTTTTAATGTCTGTTCTGTCCTTGAGCAAACACACTACAAAGAGTGAGGTGACTTTTGTTATCAAATAGTGAACTGACTTGTGTATCAAAGTCATCTTTCCTTTGTCACAGGAACGTGTTCAGTTGTTAATCCTTCACCTGTCACATGTTGGATCGCCTGTTGCCACAAAGAATATATTCTTTCCACTCTGCCATCTTGTTTTTGGAAAGGTCCAGTCACTATCCAAGAAAAAAAAAAAAATCTGTGCTGGTCTCAGTGTGCGGGAGAGAGCTGTGTATATTTAAAGGATAAAGCAAATGGCACGTAAACAAAGTGCACATAGTAAGGTCAAGCTTGTATAGTTTGGCCAAGCATACGGTATGGTCAAGCTCGTTTTGATTTGTCTACAGAGTTCATGCACCTAAGCTAGCTAAGGAATATGCTAGGTTGAAGGTTGGATGTGTAGAAAGAGCTGCGGGACTGACGCTACTTTAGGTAATGGAAGAACACTCTGACTTTCAGTGTGTAAGGGTCAGTCCTTTTGCCTGTGATGAACCTCTGCACCTTAACTTGTGATCGCAACTCGCAGGCTTGCCAAAATAGAATTTTGGCATCAATGACTGAAATTTAGAAACATTTCAATGTTTACACCTACAAAACCATAAGACGGGGTATAAACTAACGGGTGGAGATAGTTCTGAAAGCAACCAATAAATGTTCTCTTCTATAAACCATGATGTTAAAGTCACTAGATACTGCTAGCACAATATGGTCACTGATGTCAAAGTAAACGATTCACGGCATTGCAATTCCTTTGCAGCAAATCTGCACTATGCCTAAAACAAAGTTAGATCTAGCTGCAAAGTGAGGCGACTGCAGGCACAAATCTAACCAAATTTTAAATGTAATTGATAGCAAACTGCCAAGAAAGTGTAGACAAACGAATCACAAGAAAAAAACACCATGCGTTTTGACCTCTCAGGTCTCCTTCAGGGAAGATACAAAACACTCGGGACAACAAAAATGAACGAGCAGTAACTTATCTTCATTCACGTCAGCGCAGCAAACAAAGCAGGTGAAAACGTAACTTCCAGTGGAGGAAGGTGAACTGAGTGATCATTGATATTGTTAAGATGCACACAAAAAAGGGAAGACTTCCAGTAGTTAACATGAATGATTCCACTGTTGTCTGGTGGGAAACTGAAGGTCGGGGCAGTGATCATTGACATTATTAAGACGCACAAAGAAAAGGGAAGACTCCCAATAGTTAACGTGAATGATTCCACTGCTGTCTGGTTGGAAACTGAAGGTCGGGGCATGTGCGAGTGTCTTTACGTCGTTCACATACCCTTCCAGCTCCAGACTGGAAAAGCTGTCATACCAAAGACAGCATCCAGGAAAGCTCCAGATCTCAAAAGGCTTGGTCATGTGACACCGAAGATGTGTTTGTACCGAAGATTCTTTTAAAACCTGTCGTCTTACGTTCTGGGTGGTCAGATGGGCAGACATTCCCGTTCACTTGAACCCGTCTTATAGTGAAGAAGAGCAGGTGACAGCAACGAAACCACACTGGATTTCATCCACAGGGTTCAAATCAAATTTGTGAAAAATTGTTTAGAGGCCTGAAAATGGAGAAAAAAAAAAAAAAAAAAAAGAGTGGCGTTTAAAATTTTGAAAAAACAGATTACTCAAATTCAGCTTTCACAATTATGGACAAGCAAAATAGTGCCTTATAAATGTTGAGAATGTGGAAAAGTAGAGCAGAGGTTTATCAATTGTAAATCATTGAAAAATGGGTGGTTTTTAAATTAGCTGCCGATGCTTCTGAAATTTCTGGAAAGTGAAACTGATTGATGCAGGCTACAGCACAGGTGTGAAGATCATCTGTTGATGTTGGTAGGCCCTTGATTGATGCAGGCTACAGCTCAGCTGTAGAGATGAGCTGTTGATGTTGGTGTGGCGATGTTCCAGGGGGTGAACTTCCAGGCAGAAGGCCTGCTGCAGGACCTGACCTTGATCCCCTACATCCGCTCCCTGGGCCTGGTGCTCTTCGTGTGGGGGGAGGACATCAACGAGGAGCATGTCAAGTTGACCCTGCGCAAACACAACGTGGACGCCATCATCTTTGACAGGTAGGCAGGCGCTTGCCTTTGGCGCCGCCTTGTTGATGGCGCTGATGAAAAGTGGTTTGTGGTTTCATCGGCTCTGTAGAAACTGGAAGAAACAAAATGTGAAGGGACTTGTTGCTGTCTGAGGTGAAGAGAGTCTGTAGAAGCTTGAAAGAGGAAAGACCCTTTTTCCCAGAAGTTGAATGATTAGGGAGAGTGGAGATTTCCTGTCAAGTTGGGAAAAACAAAATTTTGAGGAAGCGAAAACACATATAGTTTGGAGCTCTGATAAAGGAGCTGAGCGAAATTGGTGAAAAGTTTCTCTGAAGAGCTGAAAGCATATGATGAATTTCAAGAAAACAAAAGTCCACAGTCAAAGTTTTTAACCAGTGGTCAAGTGCGTTGTTTGTGGGAAAATGCTGTCCACAGATGGATAGGCATACACACACGTACACATGTGCATGTGCACGCACACACACACACACACACACACACACACACACACACACACGCGCGCGTGCGTGTGCTAGAGCATGCTTGCATGCACAAGTGATCACCTACATAGGTTGTGTGCACAAAAATAGCTTCACAACTGTTATTTTCACTTTTTAAGAATCAGAAGACAGGTTAGTTGCTTCCCCTCCCCCACCTTCCCCCCCCCCCCCCCCCTCGCCCTTCACATTGTTGAATTATTTTGAAAGTTTTATGGTTGGTTATTGACTTGTCACAGTGGTGGTGCAGGGACGTGTCCAAAGAGGAGGAGGGGTGTGTGCTGAGTGCACCCCCACTCCCCCATCCCCCCCCCCCCCCCCCCCCGACACACACAAAGGTATTCAGAAAAGGGAGATTTTTAAGGGAAAAAAAAAAGACACTTTGCCGTCTTCAGGAGAGGCCTCCACTGCACTTCAACATGTGCATTTAGGATTTTGGTGGGTTTGACCCATATACTCGCTGACTTGGGCATTGTCCATGGACCGCACTGAAGCCTAGTCAGCCTGGAGACACCAGCCTCCGTTTGGAACACGCACACCCTCCCCCTCCCCACTTTCACACCCTCCCCTTCCCTCATTAGTATATGATCTGCCAACATAGTGTATGTGTCTGTGTGTGTGTTCTTTTTCTGCCGATGATCGTGGTATCTGTGCCTGTGTTTGTATGAATTGTGCTGTCAGAAGATATATAAATGTGAAAAGAGAGAGAGAAAGAGCATGTGTGTGTGTGTGTGTGTGTGTATGTGTGTGTTTTTTTTGCTGGTGGTTGTGGTGTCTGTGTTTGTGGTGGTAACAAGTTTTGTTTGTGATGGTGGTAAGGGTCTCGGTGTTGTTGTGGTGGCATGTGTGTGTGTTTGCATGTTTGTGGTGATGGTATTGTTGTCTGGATGTATATGGTCGTGATACGTGTCTTCATGTTGGTGATGGCGGTGTATGTGTGTGTGTGATGGTGATATTGGTGTCTGTATGGTGTTACCCATCTGTACGTTTTGGTGGAGGTATGTGTATCTGTGTGTTAGTAATGGTGGTGTGGGGTGTCTGTAGGTATGTGGTAATGGTTTGGGAGTCTGTTTATTGTGAAATTATGTCTGTCAGTCAGGGGGTTGTGGTATAGATGTCTGTGTGTTTATGATGTGGTATGTTTGTGGTAGTGTGCGTGTGTTGGTATGCTTGTGTAGGTGGTATGGGTGTTTGTATTGTGGTACTTGCATCTGGGTGTTTGTGGTGATGGTGTGGGTGTTTGTATGTTTTTCATTGTGATATGTTTTGAATAGTGGTACGAGTGTCTGGTGCGTTAGTGGTGGTGATTCGTGTATGGTGGTGGTATGTATGTGTGCAGTGGTGGCGTTTGTGTCTGTGTGTGATGGTGGTAGGATGTCTGTATAGTTATCATGGTGAATTGTGTATGTGTGTTTCTGATGGTGGTATGTGTCTGTGTGTGTTGATATATGAGTGTGTGTGTGTGTGTGTGTGTTTGTAGAGGTGATATGTGTTTATAGTTATGGTGGTGGTGGTATGTGTAGAAGTGATGTGTGTGGTGGTGGTGGTGGTGGAGAGTGTGTGTGTGCTTTTGGGTGGTAGTGTCTGTCTCTGTGTTCATGATGATGGAATGGGCTTTGCTTGTGATGGTGTGTGTGTCTTGTATGTATGTCTGTAGTGCTGAGAGTGGTGTGTGTACCAGGGGTGAGGTGACAAAAACAGTCGATGACATTGCTTTTTGATACACAAAATCGTGGCTCTGTGAGTGTACAGAAACAATCTTTGGAGACGACTTTGTTCCTGCCCGTCTGTTGGTTTGGGTTTGGTCTTCGATAGAAAACATGACAGGTTTGGCGAATGAGTTTTTTATGCTGCTGTGTAGTTCATGATTTTTATGGGGCATGAGCACCCAGATAAACACTGATATACATTCGCAGTACAAAGATCACATTTGAATTGTCTGACTTGTTGGTTGCTGTTCCCCCATCATGTTGCTGATAGTTGCCTCTGCACTGAGGTGGGACCAGTTTGGTACGTCAGGAACCATTTACTGCCTCCTTCCCCTCACCTCCACCCCCAGCCCCACCCCCCCCCCCCCCAGATGAAAAATAATGATAAACAGAACTCTCGAATTGTCCATCAAAGGTTTATCCAAAGTCATCCAAACTTATGGGTAGAGACAACGATTTGAGAGAATATGAAACATGAATTGCAGTTTGTTGCATTCTTGCAGTGGAGTGGAATGACTAAAAATTTCCATTCAGACTCGCACCGCTTAGGGGAGAGGGGAGGAGGTGGGGGGCACTTATATGTTTATCTGATTTGGTTTATAATTCGTCATTTTTTGAAGGGGGGGGGGGGGGGATGTTTTCAAGGTAATCGGGTTGTTATCCGTGGTGGCGCTCTGTGCTGGCAGGATAGGAGACCACCCGGAGCAGTTCATGATCAAGTCGGCCACCCCGAGTCTGGAAGCGGTGATCAACCAAGGGACGATTTCCAACGATGACAAGGGCTTCAACGGAGAAGGGTCAAGTTCCTCGGTGTAGGTGACTGACCCCACGTCGCGGGGGTGACGCCTGGTGGGACAGGCGGAGGGAAACCAGAGCATCTCCATTATCGCCTGTAGAACGCAACCCAGAGACCGACCACAGGTCACCGGGACGACACCTGTTGGGACACAGGGGAGGGAAACCAGTCTTACTCTGTGGTTGCCTGTAGAACGCAACCCAGGGAGCTTTCATCTGCCGACGTTTCTGTAGTTTGCCTGACTCTGCTGCACTGTGATTTGTTATGCAGTTAGAAGGAAGCTGTAAGGAGAAGGCTTTAGAAGGGTGTCAGCCTGTGTGGTAACAGAATGATTGGTTTACTACTACATGCATAGTTGGTTTTGTTCTCCTAACATGAAATTTGTGTGTGTGTGTGTTGTTGTTGTTTTTTCTCAAGTATCGAGTGTTTAGTGTATGTGTGTGTGATAGGAATGGCAGACTGTACTAGGGACAGGTTTTTTTTTTTTTTTTTTTTTTTTTTTCTCTGATTCTCTTTGAATGTGCTGTCATTTGTTGGTCTTGAAGTTCAGTGGAAGCTCATGCTGCCAAAAAAAGAGTGGGAGATGTCGGAGGTCGAAACAGTTTCGGTGTGTACAGATGTGCAGGACTGAAAAGAGCGGGAAAGATTAGAGAACAACAACAAAAAAATTTTAACTTTATCATATAGATAAGTATTAATGTACAAATGACAGTAAATAATTAATTATTGACGGGTTCCTTCTGCCTGCCTTGCTTTTTTAAAAAAAAATTGCAAATGGCAGTAGAAGATGAATTGGTGTATGTTCACATTGCAGCGACCGATTGACTGACGCATCCAAGATAATACACAAGAGCATGTGTTTTGTCTCCATGTTTTGTTTGTAGTCTATCTTTGAAAGGTTTTTGTCAGCTGGCAGGGCTGGCAGTCAACCGTTGACACTGTCCATCTGCAGAGCTAAAGGTCGTGAGGTCAAATCACGGGTGGGATCAGGATTTTGACAGGGTAAAGACCCCCACATACAACAGGTACCTGATTCAGTTCATGGCTTTGTTAGGCTGTGGAAGGTGAGGAACAGACCTCCACCTCCCATGATGCAGCGCTTTACATGCAGTGGATCTGTTAAAGAGAGTCGCTGCGTTTAAAACTGTGTGAACTTTTTTTGCCTTTAACCTTTTTTTTTTTTTCATGGAAGCATAACATGAAGCGATCAGTCTGTGGAGAATTTTATGACGTCATTGTTTATTCAGAACTATGAGGCACAAAAAAAAAAAAAAATAGAATCTCAGCGAGCGGTAGAAGACAGGGACAGATGGAGGAGAGTGGTGGCCAGATCATCAGGGGTGCCGCAACGACAACAGACGATGCCAAGGGATAAGTGACAGGTGAAGGATGAGACGCATGTGTGTTAGGGAGCGTAGTCTCAGCTGGATCCACTTGCATGCTGTACACATGTCGCTGACACACTGAGCCAGCCAGGCCGTGTAGTGAGTGTTCAGATGCAGAAGAGAAATTTGCTGTTGAGTGTTTTCAGTTTGTCATGGTCTAGCCAAAATGTGGCCTCTGCCTCTGCTCTATGGAGCTGTGAGTGCTTGTTACCATGTTGAGATCGCCCAAGGTCTCCTTGGCACTTGGAAAGAACTCATTATGATGAACTCAGCCATTTGAAATTCTTGGGGTATGAATTTCCTTGCCATGTACCTCGACTGTCTCCAGCTTTTTCTTGCTTGCTGGTTAGAATGTCTTTGTGGTTTATCTGTGGTTTGAGCAGCAGCAAGCAGTGTCTGTGTCGAGTTCAAGCATGGAATTAGCTCAGGAACAGTGAACCCAGTTCCCAGCAGTTTTTAGTGTTAGTGAAGTCAGCATGCTTGCCAAAAGGCATTCAAGAAAGATTGGGCTGGTGCTTTTAACTAGTTGTGAAGCACCCGAAATTGGGAGTCTTCTGGTAAGTACATTTCTGGAAGAAGAAGAAAATGGTGGTTGTGACTTTTTCTTCTTTTTTTTTTTAAATTTGAAGGGAAGAAAAAGGACGTGGGGTGACATATTGTAAGGACATGTCCTCCTGTGCCATTGTTGACCTTCTGATGCCCCCCCAAAAAGGGGCAGCTGTGAAAGGGTGGTGGAAACGTTCTGAGAATGTACCCAGCCCACCTGTTGTTTGACAGTCAGACATGCAGGGCAGGGGGTCTCTGCAGCATGTGCAGACGAAGTCGGCGCCTGCCCTAGCCAGCATCCACTGCAGGCTGTCAGCAGTTCCTCCCTGTTTCTGAAAACGGTGAAGAAGAAACAGGTAGTGTACAGGTTACTCATAGGTCACCCTGTCTTTCGTACTCTTACATTACAGAGAGTGAGGAGGCTCCACGATAACTGCCTTGTGATAAAGCTGTTGGCAGTCCACTCTTCTTGAATGTTGGGAATTTGGCAAAAGGCACAATCGTTTTATTGCAGATTCGACAAAGACCTTGTTCTATAAGATGCTCCACCTGACATGATTAAAAAAAATTTTTTTGTTAAAGAAAATTGGTATTTTTTTGTAGATCTGGCTGGAAGAGAGCTGGTGAAAAAATTGGCGGTAGAGCAGTGGTATAGTTTCGGATCTTCACATGGCCGTGCATTTTGGGCTTGGTGTTTTAATTTGTACATAGCATACCTTTTTTTCTGCTTTAAACTAGACATTCGTGTCCTGGAAAGATATATATATATATACTGATGAAAAGTTCAACAGACAATTCAAACTCACTTTTTGCATGGTATTCAGAAACGTCTGCGTGGTTTATGCTTATGGCAATAATAGCCAAGTTAGCCTGGTGAGGGCAGACGTGAAAGGTTAGAGTGGTTGATGTAGTTTAGTCCTACAGCATGTATAGAACAAGTTGACAGGGAATGCAAGACCAAACGTTTAGGGGACGCCTACAGTAAGAGTTCATGCAATTTCATGAAGATTCTGTCCGAATGTTTTCTGGAACGCAGACGTTGACAGTGCAAAGTTCGCCTGAATGTGATGGTGTTCCATAGGTATCGGATGTTTGCTGGATTTTAACTCGTACTGTTTTGCATCTCTCTAAAAATGCCCCCGAGTCCTGAAACAATCATTGGTCAGAGATTTGTTATCTCGCATTCAGTTTCAGGATTCCTCCTCCCAAACTAAGGGAGGCTAGTCCATGCAATGAAGGGCATGTAAATCATTGGTCAGAGATTTGTTACCTCCCATTGATTTCAGGAATTCTTAGTCCAGACAGTGAAGCAGATGTTTCAGGGTATGTTTTCAGCAGCAGTTAACGGGACAGTCGGCCATACTTAACCCTCTTCAGTATGCACTTATCCGAGCTTAGTTACACCGAAAACCATCGGCAAGATAGGTAACTCCGTAATTTGAACATGGTTACTCAATTAAGAAAAATAATTTAAAAGAGAGGAAAGGAAAGAATGAAATGAAAATCATTTTTAAAATTCCTACGAATATATATGTTGCTATATCGTAAGTTTGAAGAATGTCACATGAGCCATTTACTCGGGGGGAAAAAAAAAAAAAATTCTTCTTCAGAACTTTCTTCCGAATTGTTGCTCATCATACCTTGAACCTCATCCCAGTCGAAATCTAGGTCACTGTAAGCTTCATTACCCAGCACTTTCACTAAGTCTTATGCTGTAAATCCTACAAATCACAGTATCTCCATCACTAGATCTCATTATAGAACGGCAGAAATCAAGGTTAGCCATGGTGAAAAACAGCATTTCGATTTCAAAACTTTAAAAATTCGTAACTCGAGAACCACGGCACGCATTGTCTTGCGATTTTTTGCAGACAGTAGAAAATGGCTACAGGAAGAAGGAAATCACGTTCTTACTTCTTGTCATAACGTGACAAATACTGTTGCTCACGTTCTTGCAAGACTTCCTTTTCTACGAGAAACATGGCGGCGCCCATTGTTGCCACGTGTTTTACCGGGCGCTGGCAGGCGCTCAGCGTTTTGGCTGTGTGATTTCCGGTTGGGCGCTAGCGGGCGCCCGATTGTCAAGAGAGTTAAAGGACATATTGTTTTTATCTTGCCAAGAAATACTCAGAAGGAAATAAGAAATTGAGCAGCTCTCAAGATTTCCAGGGAGTGGTTTTTTTTTTATGATTGTCATTTGTTTTCAGAGCTTTCAGTCTCCAATCACTGTTTTTTTGTTGTTGGTGGTGGTGTTCTGTTTTGTGTTGTTTTGTGTTTGGGACTTATAGTCAGCTTAGTGCTTGCATTTATGTAATGTGCTGTTTATCCAGAATGCACACACTTTCACATGGAATAATCTGGTTCTTCAAAGTGTTCAGGACGAGGTCTAACATCAGTATCTAACATCAGTATGTTTACTTTGCACCCATAATGTGACAAATACTGTTGCTCAATGCTTGGTTTTATGGCATGTTGCGTCTTAATACTCATTTTTGGTTGCTCCTCTTTGCATTCTTCTTACATTTTTTTTTTGTGTGTGTGTGTTTCCCCCCCCCCCCCCCCCAACTTTCTATTCCTAGGGTACCTGTTGATAGTGCTGTAAAGCAGTTGAAAACTTTGGCTTCATGGAATTTATACAACTTTCTTCTCTCCCATGTCCATCTCTCTTCTCTTAGATTAGTACTGTTGTTGCCTGCTAAAATATATCATCTATGTGTTGTTTTTTTTATATATATTCTCTACTCTTTTTTTTTTCTTTTTTTGTATCTATAGGGGTTGCCCGTGATCATGACAAAGGAGGGCAATGTTCGTGTGTCTTTTGTCTTGGGTGATAAGCTCCCTTTAGACATGAAGATGCAGAAGTCATCAAGTGCTTTAGTGAATATTGTGTGATGTAACTGTGCTGAAGGTATGCTCAGAGTTGATAGTGTGTTAGCATGATTTCTTCATTACCTTTTTTGTTTGAGGGGAAGGAGTTTTGTTCAGTAATTGTATAATTTCTTCATTACCTTTTGTTTTAAGGGAAAGAGTTTTGTTTAGTTTAGTATTAGTATAAGTTCTTCATTACCTTTTTTGTTTAAGGGGAAAGAGGTTTAGTTCAGTGTTGGCATGATTTCTTCATTACCTTTTCGTTTTAAGGGAAAGAGTTTCATTCAGTCTTTCTTGAAGGCTTTTAGTTTTGTTGCCCCTGGATGAGTGAACGTTGGTGTGCCAGGACTAGAGTGAAGACTCTGTTTACTTTTTGTGTGTTTTAAAAGCCTAACTGGAAACCTCTGAATACAATGATGTAGTCCCATGTCAAAGCGGTCCCATCGTGAGGGTGCTGCGGTCCCAGGAATGCCATGAATAACCTGCCTAGTCCATTCCAGGGATGTTTAGTCACTCACTGATGATCCGATCTCCCTGCCTCATCCCAGCTGAAGGATGTCACAGTTCCTCTCTGATGAACTGGTCCATCTGCCTCGCTCCCTCACTAGCCTGAGTGGTGACCTGATCGGTTCTTCCTCCTCTGTCTGTGTTCTGCTTGCCCGGTTTTGTTTCATGTGGCTGTATTCTGCTTGCCCAGTTTGTTCATGTGGCTGTTTTCTGCTTGCCCGATTTGTTTCATGTGGCTGTATTCTGCTTGCCCAGTTTGTTTCATGTGGCTGTTTTGCTTGCTTGCCCGATTGTGTTTCCTGTGGCTGTATTCTGCTTGCCCGATTTGTTTTCATGTGGCTGTATTCTGCTGCTGCCCGATTTGTTGCATGTGGCTGTATTCTGCTTGCCCGATTTGTTGCATGTGGCTGTATTCTGTTTGCCCGATTTGTTTCATGTGGCTGTTCATGTTGTTTCGTTTTTCTTTAGATCTGCCTTGTTTATGTCATATGTGACGAGTATTAGTGCTGTATTGCTGATGTTTTATGTGATGAGTATTAGTGCTGTATTGCTGATGTTTTATGTGAGGAGTATTAGTGCTGTATTGCTGATGTTTTATGGGATGAGTATTATTGCTGTATAGCTGTTGTTCTGTTTTTTTTGTGATTTTTTTTTTTTTTTAATCTCTGCTATCAATGTTGCCTGGAACAAATTGAAGTGAAGCTCACCTTAAAGAACAAACTTACAAATTTGTAACCCCAAAGTGCATTTCACAATTTCAAGTCGAAGGTATTCAGCCCCTCTCATCCGCGTGAATGTAGGTCATGCATGAGCCGAGGCCAACCAGATCCCCAGGTCATTTCTTTGCTAGTGAACCCTGTAAGCCATGAGAGCAGAGGCAGAAGTTTTAACGTGTTTTGACTGGAGGTGACTGGTACAGGATGAACAGCTGCAAGGAACATCTCCACTCCCCGTCCCTTCCCAGACTCCAGCCAGCGTCCTGCAGTTCTGCCTCACCTTGGAGTTCTCTGAGGCCCTCGCACACCAGCACACTCCACACAGTTCTGTCTCACCTCCAGCAATGGTGAGGTGCCATACCTGGCCCCTCACACACTAGCACCCCCCCCCCCCTCCCCTCCTGCCAACAGTTCTGTCTCACCTTCAGCTTGGCGAGGTGCTACACCTGGCCCCTCACACACCAGCACACACACCCCCTCCCCTCCTGCCAACAGTTCTGTCTCCCCTTCAGCTATGGTGAGGTGCTACACCTGGCCACTCACACACCAGCATCCCCCCCTCCCCCCCCCCCCATGCCAATAGTTCTGTCTCACCTTCAGCAATGGTGAGGTGCTACGCCTGGCCCCTCACACACCAGTACCCCCCCCCCCCCCCCCCCCCCCATGCCAACAGTTCTGTCTCACCTTAAGCAATGGTGAGGTGCTACGCCTGGCCCTTCACACACCAGCATCCCCCCCCCCCCCCCCCATGCCAATAGTTCTGTCTCACCTTCAGCAATGGTGAGGTGCTACACCTGGGCCCCTCACACACCAGCATCCCCCCCCTCCCCCATGCCAACAGTTCTGTCTCACCTTCAGCATGATGAAGTGCTACACCTGGCCCCTCACACACCACACCCCCCCCCCCCCCCCCCCCCCTCCTCCCATGCCAACAGTTCTGTCTCACCTTCAGCAATGGTGAGGTGCTACACCTGGCCCCTCACACACCAGCACCCCCCCCCCCCCCCACTCCCCCCTTCCACCACTGCTAGCAGTTCTATCACACCTTCAGTATCATGAAGTGCTACACCTGGCCCCCCCCCCCCCTACACCAGCACACTCCCTACAGTTCTGTCTCACCTTCAGTATGGTGAGGTACTTTACACCTGGCCCCTCCCACACCAGCACACTCCACACAGTTCTGTCTCCTTCAGTACGGTGAGGTACTTTACACCTGGCCCCTCCCACACCAGCACACTCCCCACAGTTCTGTCTCCTTCAGTACGGTGAGGTACTTTACACCAGGCCTCTCCCACACCAGCACACTCCCCACAGTTCTGTCTGTCCTTCAGTATGGTGAGGTACTTTACACCTGGCCCCTCCCACACCAGCACACTCCCCACAGTTCTCCTCACCTTCAGTATCATGAGCTACCAGACCTGGCCACATGAAGAGAGTTGACTTTCCATCCCAGACCGGCCAGATCCAGTAGCCAGGCTGGGAAAGCAGCCGAATAACCTCTAAGGAAGTTTCAAGATTCCACAGAGCTTCTATAAAAGATGTAAGGGTGTTTCTAAAGTCGTCAACATTTCTGGATCCTGTTCGTCCTGATTGCCTTTGTGCAGGCTGACGGGAAAACGCCCATGAATTCATGGACTTGGTAGTTGTGTGTCCTGTCCGGATTTTGCATAAAAGTGAATCTTGCTGTTGCTGTAGAGTTTTTGATACATTGCTGCTGTGTTTTTGCACCCACTGGCTATGATCTGTTGCTATGGTAAATGTATGGCTCAGATGGCAGTATATTGGAGTCTGTTTGGTCTTGTGGTTAATGCACTGTTTTCTTAACTCAGGGATCCTGGGTTCAGTCCCCCCTTGAGACAGGCAGGTTTAGAGTTGTCTATCTTGGAGTCAGCACGTGTGTAGACTCCTACCCTCTTCAAGTTTTTAAGATGAACTTAAAATCAAGGTACTATGATTGAAGATAAGCATTTAAAAACACAAACACACATGCACGCACGCACGCACACACACACACACACTTTTCTTGCATCTTGTTAATTCCCATTCTTCATGTGGTACTATGCACAACACACATTTTAAATACACACGTACTCACACTTGCACGCATGTTACTTTCCATCCTACCAATGTACTGTGCATGAACGTTTGGATTTCAAACACACACACACTCTCTCTCTCTCTCTCACTTTCTGCATGCATGTAAATTACCATTCTAATCTTCCTCAGAAGAAGAGGTCATCACATATGACACCTATTCCTCCTACCCCAGACCTGTGCTCTGTCTTGCGCCTGCCGAATTATGACACACGCAACCCTACCAACCACACCACCCCCCCACCCCCCCCCTGCCAAACTTTAACACTGACAGCACCTTCAGATATCCTCCCCAGAATCAGTAATGTTGCTCCTAAGGTAGAATTTTTAGAAACAATCGCTTGCACAAACATTTAACTTGTGGTGAACCTTGCTGTTCTAGATCGGAAATAGGAAGAAGAAAGATATTAACAGGAAACGAATGTAGAATCATGTAAATAGATGGCAATGCTTCGAATAGCGTAGGCAGCAATGTATAACATAGAAAAGCAACGTATAACACGGACAGCAATATATAGCACAGCGTAGATGCAACACTGCCACAGATGGAATGTTATGCCTATCTTTCACTGTGTGTTGCAGAAAAATGACAGTGTGAAAGTTTAGACGTCAGTGTATGTAGTACAGAATGCGTGGCAGTGCTTGCAATGTATGGCACATGAACAAACGGTGAAGTGCCCTTACTATGATCTTGTGTTTTCTTTGGAGTTATCTCGCTTATTTGAGAAATTACGCATATCCATACAGTTTTTCGGATCGGGGGGGGGGGGGGGGGGGGGGGGGGGGGGGGGGGGGGGGGGCTTGTATTTGAATATCTTTGCTGTTTTGTGAGTTCAGTGTTACTGTATAGTACATGCATTTTTGTGTGCTTGTGGGAAATAAAGGTTAATTGCATCTTTTTTTAAGTACAAGCGGAAGAAACTTGAGAACACCGAGGAAATCGAACAGTGGATTTATGAGTAAATGTTGTGTCCAGTTTGATTCAGGAAGCGTCTGCACTACAAACAGAACAATGAATGAAATACTGTGATTGAAAATGCATTCATTCCTTGAGCCTTTTTCTTTTTTTTTTTTTTTTCAAATGAATAAGATTTTTCTTCAACCTTTTGTTTTCTGTCCAAACTGTCATCAATGTAATTTCATCAGCAGTTGGGAGCTGTGCTTTTAAATGTCTTTTTTGTTGGTTTGTTTCTCTTGTCATCACTTTGTAAATAGACTGGTTTCATTTCTGGCCATAAAGAACAGACCTTGAAGAAGGTTGCTATTGTTGAAGCCTAACGAATCAAAGCGTGTTTTTTGTCTCAAAACTGCTTAGCACCACACCTCAAAAGCATACATACGAGGTAAAGATAAAGATATGAGTAAAAGGTTAAGGCATTTTGAAGCTCAGCTACAGTGTCGCATTCTTGAATGTGGATTTTTCTCTCCTTAGAGCTTCCTTGTGTCAGCCTGAACAAGCTCAAGTGTAAACATTTGTGTTGAAGAATACATCTTAGCGATGAACCTGAATATTATAGTGTTTTTACTCATTTATAGGTCGGTTGGTTTGTTTTGTTTGCCTTTTTTTTTTTTATTGTGGTTTTGCTTGTTTGTTTTAATAGAAATAATCCTAACCATCCAGTGGAAACATAAGTTGTAAAGTCCCCATGATAGGTACATGAATAATGATGTTACTGATAGTTTTTTTTTTTAATTATTCATTTAAAGTGTTCACACAGATTG
Source organism: Conus betulinus (assembly GCA_016801955.1). Classification (NCBI taxonomy): domain Eukaryota; kingdom Metazoa; phylum Mollusca; class Gastropoda; order Neogastropoda; family Conidae; genus Conus; species Conus betulinus. The sequence continues at coordinate 4,497 of JADBJO010019043.1, read as the reverse complement.
GTTGGTTGGTCTTTTCCCCAGTGTTCACACAGTTTCAATGGGAAATGCTTGGTGAAGCCCGTCTTGCCTCCAACCTTGGCACATCCAGGATATTTGACTTGTTTCCATAACCTAGAGAGCGCTGAGGTGGGCTTCAGGATCATCAGTTATGCGCATCTGATCTGTCGGTATGTACACATGAAGGGAGATCATTCATTAGCAAAGTCTGTGCATTGTTTCCCCTTCCATTCTCAGATTGAGTCAGCTGTGGTGACCAGGCACCACCCTGTCTATGGACAGGGCCTTTCATTAGGGCACATCTGTTACAACTACCTCTGTCACTATGTCCATCGAAATCGGAACAAGTTTCATTCGATCGAAGTCTGAACAGGTTCATTGGACCAGTGGCTGCATTGCTTGGGGGTTTTATCGAAAAGTTCACTTTCTGCCGCCGCCTTTATGTTTCCCTTCACAGGAAGGTGGGATGAAAGAACACAGGCAACGTGCGGGAACCTTACCTGACTTCATCCATTTCATGAGGAGTCTTTAAAATGCTCAATACTTTGCACAGACTCCCTGAATAAACCAGCTGCAGGACAACCCACCGCACACAACTTGTCACACTTGTACTGATGCTCTGTACAGTGGCGTCTTCTGCACAGGGCAATCAGGGCTTCGCTAAATTGTTGTCTTTTTCCTGAATGTCTCTCCCATGTATTCACCTCTTGAGTTCACATCAGGGATGATTAATAAAGTGACTCACTTTTTTCATCCCCATTGTCCACATGTATTTTTGAAATTGCTGAAATACATACAAAGTGAAACACAGGTCATGTTGCTTATGTTTGTTTTCACATATACAGTGAGAATGAAATGTTTCGTTGTCCATGCAGTTTATGCAAATTTTTGGATTTTTTAAAAAGTTATTTTATAGGAAGAGAAGAATGATGGTCCTAGCCCAGGAAACGTTGTGGGCTTAAGATTAAAGCCTTATGAGAACGAATACAGGTGCTTGGTGCTGGCACACATTTGTCGGTGTAGGGAAGTCCAGTGAACAGTTCATCGGTTACTCTTACCAACGTGACCATTTTGGGTGACAATAGGAACACATTTGGTGTATGAAAATAGATTTAAATATCATGCAGTTTTCTCCAAATGTCAAGGAAAGGTCAGTGAAAAATGTTGTGTGATAGATTCTCAGCTTTCAGGGACGATCAGTATCCACCAACTGTAAAAGAAAAAGAATTCTGTTGGCCGTTCCTGCCCCAACAACTGTAAAAGAACAGGAATTCTGTGGCTGTTCCTGCCCCAACAACTGTAAAAGAAAAAGAATTCTGTTGGCTGTTCCTGTCCCAACAACTGTAAAAGAAAAGGATTTGTGTTTGCCTTTCCTGCCCCAACAACTGTAAAAGAAAAAGAATTATGTTGGCCGTTCCTGCCCCAACAACTGTAAAAGAAAAAGAATTCTGTTGGCCATTCCTGCCAGTCAGAGGTAGTAGTATTATTTTTCAAGCGTTGGAAAAGCAATGGCTGAACAGGATTTGAAAAAGATTTCTTTTTGACCCCTTAACGTCAACTTTTATACTGTTTTACATTGGATTTAACAGAAAGAAGCGTAATTAAAAGCTCGGTTGTTTGAAAATGGTCTATGTTTTTCATCTCTCTCTTTTTTTTTTTCCTTTTTTTTAACAAAAATAATACACATGTTGGGCTATGTTATGTACCACACTCGGTGAACTTTCCCTGCATTTGGGAGAAAGAACCATTAGACTTCAACTGTTGACAAGGCGGCCACCGAAGGGGACCATAAGGAAATGGGCAACAATAAAGAAATAATTCCACAAAATAATAATGAACAAAAATCCACCAAAGATGAGAAAGACAGTCTGAAAGGAACATTTTGACTTAAAGCGAAAGCATGCAAGGAGATCAGAATGTCCCAGCTGCCCAATTTCCGTTGCCTGATGACCCATTGTCTGGGTGAGAATCAGTAGCATTGGTCGTTGGATTCACCACAGGTCGAGAGGGGAAAGACGAGTATGTCACCTGTTGCTAGAGTGTGTGTGTGTCCTTCATTTAACGTCTATCCACTATTCGTGATATTAGACAAAGAGTTGCTAGAGTTTCCTGGTGCATATGCAGGTAGTCATCACTTCCTGTTTGATCTGATTGGCTCTTTATATAACTCCAGTTTACAAGATGGCTGTGTGTTCACCATATGTGCACACTGACAGCTATTAAGTGTGGATCATGTGCCGACAATGGCTATTGGACGTCTGTACTGATAGTGTTAAACTATCAGGTGTGGTCATGTGCAGACAACGGCTATTGGCCATCTGTACTGATAGGTCAAACTATCAGGTGTGGTTCATGTGCAGACAACGGCTATTGGCCATCTGTACTGTTAGCGTCAAACTATCAGGTGTGGTTCATGTGCAGACAACGGCTATTGGCCATCTGTACTGATAGCGTCAAACTGTCAGGTGTGGTTCATGTGCAGACAAACGGTTATTGGCCATCTGTACTGATAGCATCAAACTATCAGGTGTGGTTTATGTGCAGAGAATGGCTATTATGGCCATCTGTACTGATCGTGTCAAACTATCAAGTGTGAAGCACACGCTGGGTGGTCCATGTGCAGGCAGTGGGCTAACCTTGCTGAACAGCGGGCAGCACAACAAGCATGTGTGGCTACTGGAGAGGGCAGCCTTAGCCCGCCAAAACAAATTCTCTCACTCTTCTTTGTTGTGGTTGGTGACCTGCGCAAGCGTCCTGGACTCCAGCAATGGCAAATAATGGACAAGCCAAGCAAGATACTTATCCTTTTCTCTCTTGATCTCTGATTCCATCTATAGCGTGAGACAGACACACGACTTGTATTAACGCAATTATCCAATCATTGTTGCAGCAAAACACAATCTGATGGCTTGCCAACGCTGCAAACAAGAGTGTGGTATGATGAAACTGAGGAAGACTGAGTAGCTGTACCAGCTGTAAAAATGACGAGGGGAAATGACTGTCATGACATCACAGGGATCCAAATGGTGAACTAATATTGCAGGCAATAGCTGAAGCGAGACAAGACATTCATCACTGAGTCTGAATGCAGAGACAAACGAGCAATAGACATGCAGTTTCAAAGTGAAGTGACTGCCAACGGATTTGAAACAAAAATCACTATGCCACCAAACGAAAGAAACAAATGTTTGTTTTGTAATTTTTTTTTTTTTTTTTTTTTTTTGCAGCATAGTAATTTTCTTTAAGTTTTAGACAATGTGAGTGTTGGGGGGAAAAAGGCGTACATCTCAACTCTGAGAAGACTTGTGTCTTTTTTTTTTATGAAACAAAAGAGAAGAACATGCAACTCTTAATCATACAATAAGAAAAACGGGAGAAAAAAAAAAAAACCAGAAAGAACAAATGTATAATTCAATTCTAAACAAAGTAACTGTATTTATATTCATTCCATGCATGGTGGTGCAGATGCATAGATGTATGCTAAACGCATGCACGAACATGATACACATGCTTGAAATACACAAACATGATTTACATACTTGAAATACACGAACATGATTTACATACTTGAAATGAACACTGTCATGTCCCTGAAATGTGAATTAATGGGAGAAGCTAAAGCAGAAATGGATGACAGCTCATGGACACATGCAAATGTTTATGTCAGATCAAGCACATTGTTCCATCAATGGAACGCAAAGAGCATGAATAATGATAAGGCAGAGTAGTTCTGGACAAAAAGTTGAAACCAGAACAAAACTGTACTTTATTCTAGAAACTGCAGGCTGATAGAACGCCAACTACAGTTTCACACACACACACACACACCAAACAGGTGGCCAGACAGGAGGACATTCACCTCCTGGTGTACCTGGACGACTGGCTCCTCCCGGGCCCGGTGTCTAACACACACCAACCATCTTCTGTGCCTCTGTTCCAAGTTACGGTTTGTCACCAACCCCAACAAGTGCGAACTCAACCCCAGTCAGCAGTTCTCCTTTCTGGGCATGAGATTCAACACACTGTCCATGATGGTCTCCCTGACCCCAGAGAGGTCCACCCGCATTGTGGACCTCATTCCTGCCCCCGCCTATCCACCCACACCCCGGCCAGAACCCTCACCTCCCTCCTGGGGATGGTGGAGTCCCTCTTGTCCCTCATTTCTCTAGGCCGGGTCCCCAAGCGCCAACTCCAAAGGGAGTTCCGTCGTCAATGGTCTCACACCTCCAACCGTTGGGATCAGTCCATTCCCCAGGGTTCTTGGTTCCAATGGGCTATGGAAGAGTGGCTCGACCCCACCACTCTGACCCCTGGGGTTCCCATCTCCCTCCCAACCCTGGAACTCTACACAGATGCTTCCAACTCGGGCTGGGGCGCCCACCCATTGTAGAACCTTCATGCCTTGGGAGTGTGGGATGCACAGACTGCCCGTCTCCACATCAATGTCCTGGAATTGGAAGCGGTCAGGCTCGCCCTCCTCCGCTTCCAACCCCAGGTCTC
>JADBJO010019042.1:0-34062 GCA_016801955.1 Conus betulinus | reverse complement strand
ATTGAGTGAGAGAGAGAGACAGAGAGAGAGAGAGAGAGAGGAGAGAAATTATAACACATTTTCTGGAAAAAGAAATAAGAAATAAAATCATTGAACAGGCACCCCCATCCTATAGGCAAAGACAAAAATTTACGCTTGACAAGCAGCACCTTTGAGACAATAGATGAGAGAGAGACCAGTACAGAGAGAGAGAGAGAGAGAGAGAGAGAGAGAGAGAGAGAGAGAGAGAGAGAGAGAGAGAGAGGAGAGAGAGAGAGAGAGAGAGGAGGGATGTAAAGAATGAGGTGTGGTTTTATTGATGACAGAAATTTGTTGATGTATGTTTTGCCATTAGGCTGTGACGTTTTGAGTTTCTTCTTCTTCTTCTTCTTCTAATATTTCTCTTTTCTGGCATGTTTCTTATAATAACCACTCCTCCTCCCCCGCAACCCCCCCCCCCCCCCCCCCCCTCCCTTCCCCCTTCCAATACTCGAACTCGTTTTGTAACCATTTCATGTCCTTTTATATTGTTTACGACCCAGACTGTCCCACGAGGAAGACGGGCTGGATGGTAAGGGAACAGACACATCAGGGCTGTCACCTCGTCAACATCAATGCCAGACATACCCCGTAAAAAGAGCAAGGGGCGCATTCCAAACATAGCTTAAAACCAGTTCTATTTTCGACAACATCCGACATTAAATCAGTACATTTACCTGTTTTAGAAATCCAAGAAAGGATGGTCAACCGACAGGTCCGGAAGAAGTGTGGCCTTCCCAGCACTGAGTGTATACTCATCAGAAGCCAGCTCCGATGGACAGGACACGTTGTCGGTGTGGAGGACAGCAGAATTCCGAAGACGCTGCTGTATGGACAATTCAAGAAAAAGGACACCGTGGCCAAGGACGGCCTCGCAAGAGATACAACGACACCTTGAAGGCCAACCTCAGCAGCTGCAACTTCGGCACTGCTTCCTGGGAAGATGTCGCCCTTGACAGATCGCAGTGGAAGCAACAGTGTACCCAGGGCACAAAAGGCATCCGAACACAACAGGGCGGCCGCCATCCAGGAGAAGAGGAATCGGAGAATACGGGACCCATCCTTGCAGGACTCCACTCCATGCAGCGTCTGTGGACGACTTTGTGCCTCAGGAATTGGTCTTTGTTCCCACATGAGGACCCACATCAGCAGATGACCTGCCTGCCTACTCATTCGGCGGACACGACGGGAGAATTCACCATGAGTATTTATTTACCTGTATTAGAAATTCACAAAACACTAAATCTGTTGGAAAACCCCACTGAACGAGCTGTTCGCGGAGTCTGCTTGCAAAGCGCTGTCCCACGACATGCGAAGTCCAGCATTCTATGGCAATAGGACTTACATGAGTGGCTCATGATATTGAATCGGTGATGCAGCTTTCACATCTTTCCACCGACACTAGCGTGTGTAAAAGTGACATGTATATAATTGGCACAAAATATTTACAAACACACATACACATATACGCGCGCGCGCGCGCACGCACGCACGCATACACGCACACGCACACACGCACGCACACACACACGCACGCACGCACGCACACACACACACAGATATGAGACAGAGGACAGACAGACAGACAGACAGGCAGGCAGACAGACAGATAGAGATTAAAATCCAACACGTCAGTGGATATCACTTCCTCTGGGAAAACCCTCGCGGGTTGAAAAATGAAAAAAAAAAAAAAAAAAAAAAAAAAAAAAACAAAAAAAAAAAAAACGAGGAAGACAAAAGCTATCAGTTTAATGAATAATGCATTTCCATTCCATTTCACTCGTCAGAAGTGTGGTCAGTCTGGTCAGTCTAATACAGCCTTTGAAAGGCGACCATTCGTCTGATGAAGCTTCTGAACAGCGAATATTCCAGTCGGTGCCAGTACAGAAGTACTGGCTCTGTAGTGGAGCCAAATGCATGAGCGATGTTGGTAGTTAACAGTAAAAATGATTTTGACGGCTGATCTTCTGTTTTACCAATACAAGCTATCTTTGAGGGTGTTCAGAAGATTTACAATAGACAAAAAAGCAACCAGAATCGTTGACGATTCCCCCCCCCCCCCCTCTCTCTCTCTCTCTCTCTCTCTCTCTGTGCGTCTGTGCGTACGTGCATGCGTGTGTGCGTGCGTGCGTGTGTGTTGTTGTTGTCGTTGTTGCTGTTGTTTGTTTGTTTGTTCGTTTCCTATTGTAATTTTTTTTTAAACATCCTCAAAGATAGTATATATGCATGAACTAGGATTCTCTTCTGCTGCTGTCAAGCAGACCTTCATGGGCACTGGGCCAAGGGGACTCCAAGACACGATCAGTCTCTGTCAGTACCGGAGAGTCTGCGTCACGGCAGCAATGTGCTACATCAGTGCAGTGCCAGACTCAGTTATGGAACCAGCCTACGTCACCACACCAGGCTGCACACCAAAAATTAATGCAGAAAGGTCTTGCTTAAGGAGTCGAGTAATTATAGACTGGCGCAATTGGTTGTTTTGAGAATGCTTCTTGTGTCCGAACACTGATTCTTCTCATGTTGTCTCTTATAGCCATGAAGGTACAAACCAGGTAGTTCCAAGCAGACAGTTTGAGTTTAAGGAATGGGACTACTGGGGGGTTTTCCAGCCGGCGCAAAGGAAGGTCGTGGGTGAGTGCCACGGCCTGAAATGTGCCAGCTTAGGGGAAGGTCAGGTATTCGAAGATTGAATGTGATGTCATCGGTGAAAACCCCCGCAAAACAAGGGAAATGATTGGTGGGGGGTTGATCTTTTGATCAATTATCAGTGTAACATTCAGTGCCGGCTCAAACATACTGTAGGCCTCAAAACGCTGACATGGGTTATACAGTGTTTCAGTGCAAAGTCCTAACTGTGGCGTGTGGCCTACAGGACCGGCATGTAATGCGTCGGTATTGGAGCAGCCTACGTCATCGCTCGGCCAGTCGACGTCAACATGTAACACAGCTGTTTATTCGGCTGAGATTTCTTTCCTGTCCACTACTTCCCCCCCCCCCCCCCCTCCCCCACCCTGGCCCCACTCCCCCCTGCAAACCCATCTCATCCCTCTCCTCTTCTATCCCTAAATTTTCATTGTAGATTTTTTTAAGTGCTCCCTTGAAATTTCACAAGCATTCTTCACACTCTGACAGACAGACAGAAAGATAGACGGTGGGTGATAGATAGATGGGTAAATGAATGGATGATAGATAGATAGATAGTAAGACAGATAGATAGATAGATAGATAGAATAGATAGATACAGATATAGATCGACGACAGACAGACAGACAGATAGACAGACAGTGGATGAGTGGGTAAATGAATGAATGGAGACATCGACACAGATCGATAGATCGATCGATCGATAGATAGATAGACAGACAGACAGACAGACAGACAGACAGACGGTGGGTGGGTAAATGAATGGATGGTTACATCGGCAGGCAGACAGATAGACAGACAGACAGACAGACAGACAGACAGACAGACAGACAGATAGATCGGCAGATAGATAGATAGAGATAGATAGATGGTTGGAGCGGACAAGGAGTGAGCAGGAAGGGTGAGGGCCGAGGGAGTGGGACGAGAATGGCAGAGAGGAGGACAGTGGAGAGTGATGGATGGTGTGTGTGCTTAGGTCCACGTGCAATGGTCATTACGCTGTTCGTGTGCTACTGGAATTATTTTGAAAAGCAGTGTTAAGTAACTCCAGTGGTTAAAATGGTCAAACAAATTGTTTTGTCTTGTGACTTTGTTTGTTCATGTTAACCGACCGGAATTACCGAAAATTACTTTTAAGATTTGTATCAATTTCCTTCTGCAGCCATCTCGCTCTAAAACCTACCATTGTAATGAGTTCTATTTTGTTACGGGTAAAAGTAAATTGAGTTTCCACTATTGTAATTAGTTCTATTTTGTTACGGGTAAAAGTAAATTGAGTTTCTTGTGTAAGAGAAAAAATCTTGACCCCCAAATTATTTTGGTTTCGTTCGGCTTTGTCAGGCGGTAGGCAGTAACGTACAACTTATTTCTGAATTCGAAGGTCATACTGTTTTGCTCATAGCCAAACAACGGGTATGCTGACACAGGGGGAAGGAAAATCCATAAATCATGATAATTTCCTACAGTTTAGAAGTAGTATTAAAGTAAGCAATGTACTTCATAATCGTTGCATGGAAGTGATAAACATTTCATGATTGTTACATGGAAGTAATATACAGGATTCGTCATTAGAACGCTGAGCCATAACACATTCGGAAAATGATGTCCAACGTCCGACAATAAAACATGTCCTCAATGTGAGGAGAGAGCTTGAAACTGAAACTCGTCTTATTTTTCATGAATTCTAACGCTTATGCAAATATGCGCAAAATGTGTCAAACTTTGAGTGAGTAATCCATAGAGAAGAATTTTCATGGCAATTTGATTTCGTCAGAAAAAAAAAAAAAAAAAAACCCATCAAAAACCACACGAAAATCAAACAAAAAGAATATACCGTTTACAAAGTACATTTGTAGAAGCGGGGATTTTTGGTGAAAGAAATCACAAACTAACATCTTGAACCAATTTGGATAGATGTATGTATCTACATATTGCATTGATTTAGTATTGTCCATGACCTTGTGTGTGTGTGTGTGTGTGTGTGTGTGTGTGTGTGTGTGTGCATGCGTGAGAGATGTGTACAGCTATGGGCATGCGTGAGAGATTCCACTCACCTAGGGCCTTATTTATTTAACCAGACTTATCAAAAAACGAAATAAAAAAAAAAAACGTTTCGCTCTGAGTCAGTTTCAGTGAGATTTCATTAGTTCCTTTTTGTGATGTTCCATTCATGTATTTGGTAGTTAAGGGTGTGTTATTAAGGTACACGTATACGTGGTCTCTGCATTGTCAATAGACAGTGAAAATCTCCAGGGAGGCAGGACAAAAGAGAGGAAGGAGGGGCAGAGGAAGAAGGGAACCCCACATCCAGCTGATCCTCTTCATCCCTATTAAACCCTGGGGCTTCTTCATCCAAGACCTGACAAAACAGAAAGACCCTCACTTCAAGTCCCTATTAAACCCTGACCTGCTTCTTCATCAAAGACCTGACAAAAGGGGGGGGGGGGGGGGGGGGGGGGGGGGGGGGGGGGGGGGGGAAAAAAGGGGGGGGGGAGGTGGGGAAAATAGAGGGATGGAGGCCCCGTTTACAAAAAAAAAAAAAAAGTAGCAAAGTAGGAGGTTGGAGGTCACAAAAAAAAACGAAAAGAAAGAAAAAAGAATGAATGAAACACCCCACTGTGCTGAGTCTGCATCCTCTACCCGCAAACCTACAGCACCAAAGAACTACAGGACCACAAACATTATCACGTCCATCATCAACCCCACCCAATGTGATGATCGTTGGCCACCTCCCCCCCCCCCACCCCACCCCCCACCAACCAACGGCCAACCTCTACCGCCTTTACCCCTCCATTTTGTGTGTGCAATCTTGCCTGAAGAAGACCTAAGAGGTCGAAACCCGTCGTGTTTTGTCTAGTGATTCATTTGTTCATATTTGTCGGATTGATTACATGAATTTTTTTTCAAAGATTCGTATAGATTTCCGCCTGCAGTCGTCTCACTCTGCAACTAACCCCCTTTATTTTGGTTTTGAAATACGCAATTCTTCCCCCCCCCCCCCCCTTCCCCACCCAGACGACAGAGGAGGAGGAGGAAGAGGAGGCGGGGAGTGCCTGGCGCGCCATCGATAAATCGTTCCATTGTCCTGTCGCCACCGTGGCTGACGTTTCAACACAGGAGAGAGCGTCCACGTCACCGCTGGCCCTACTACCCTTCACACACGGGGTTCGAACCCGTCAGGCGCTCAGCCATTGTTCGAAAAGACAGCTGGGCGACAGAGTAGGAAAGATGCAGAGGAGGGGGGGGGGGGGGGGGGGGGGGGGGGGTCGGGGGGTGAGGAGAGAGAAACTAAAACAGGCACGACAATGGAGTCATCGTCTCTGTCTTGCCAGTCAGTGGCCGAATGAAAAGGCCGTGGTTGGAAAGACATGGTGGGATGGGGTGGGGGTGGGGTGGGGTGGGGTGTGTTAAAAAAAAAAAAAAAAGGAGAGGAATGTGAAATGACGGTGGGAGGAAGGACAGACGTGAGGCGGTGATGGGAGAGGGGCGGGTAGGGGTAAACGGAGGTAAGGAGGGAGTGGGGAAAGATGGGGAGGGAGGAGAGGTGGAGCAAATACGGTTTATGTTGTACATCACCCAAAGAGACCAGTGCCGATGTTACATCTACTTCCAGTACACACACACACACACACACGCGCGCGCGCGCGCCTCGCTCGCACGCACGCACGCACGCACGCACGCACACACAGACGCATGCACGCACACACACAGAGCATGCGCGCGAGTACACTCGCGCACATTCACACACGTACGCGCACGAGGTGCATGCTTTGAAGTGCTGTTGGATTCCATTTTTGAACGTTTGGTGGTGGGAATTCCACAGAATTATAGACTGTGGTGTATCTCCATTTGATGCCGAGGGAGCACAGACACAGTCAGCCGTGTCTCCCTGATGAGTCCGAATCGGCAGACGAAAGGCCTCGGAGCAGGCGATATGGATGGTTCTGTCTTCAAGATGGATTACGATGGTCCCCGTATAATGCTAGCGAAGGATTTTGTGCTTATGCTATGCTGTCCTCATTTTCCGTTCCCATTCTCTGTCTTCCCGTGACCCCCACTCCCCTCCCCCCCCCCCCCCCCCCCCACCTTCCCCATCACCACTTTTTTTAAAATTAATATTTTCTTTTGAATCTTTGTGTAACAACGCAATAATTGTTGGCTATACTTGTTTCTACCCAGTGTGCGTGTGTGTGTGTGTGTGTGTGTGTGTGTGTGTGTGTGTGTGTGTGTGTGTGTGTGTGAGAGTGTGTGTGTGTGTGTGAGAGAGAGAGAGAGAGAGAGAGAGAGAGAGAGAGAGACAGAGAGACTGAAAGAGAGACAGAGAGAGAGAGAGAGAGAAGAGGGGCAAAATTAATTCCATGTTGCTGGATTTGATTACCATTCATGTACTCACGCTTTTGCAGCTGTATTTCGTTTGAGACTTGGTTCTTCGCGTTCAGTATCCCATTGGATAATCCTTTTGCAATTGTTGTCTTGTGTGTGTTATTTAGTCCTTCGTGAACAGTGTTTCATTTTCTTTCCTTTTCAGTGGTTTAGTTTCTTTTTGTTTCGAGTAGTGTCTGTGTGTGTGTGTGTGCGTGCAAAATCCTCAATAGTTATATTTTGGAGTTAAAAATGTGCTTTCAAACTGATGTACTAGCAACACGTATTGCAACACCATTATGAAGAGAGACTGTTATTCTCGTAATACAACTGGGACGCGCTCTCTCGCAGACCGTCTCTTTGACGAAAATCACGCGTGTTATCTATTTGTTTATTCGTACAAAATCACGTGAAAAGTGTAAGAAAAAGAAGAACGGACAATACAAGGAAAGAACACAAAAAGAAAAATACCCAAAGCAATAACTTTGAACACACACCCTCAGATTCAAAGCCTACAAACCCTAAAAGCAACAGACTACGCACCTACACAAACTTGTTGTTATTGTTGTTGTTGTTATAACTGTTGTTGTTGTGTCTGCTTTTCCATTTTTTTTTTCCCTCTTTACATCAGCACAGACAGAACTACGACTTTCTTTGAACTCTGGACGACAGAATCCATCCGTCACCTTGATCCCGGCCCCTCTTCTTCTTCCTCTGTGGTTGTGGTTCTCGTCTGTCTGCACGATTCATCGTCTTCTTCCTCTGTGTTGTGGTTCTCGTCTGTCTGCACGATTCATCGTCTTCTTCTTTCTTCTGTGGTTGTGGTTCTCGTCTGTCCGCACGATTCATCGTCTTCTTCTTCTGTGTTGTGGTTCTCTCGTCTGTCTGCACGATTCATCGTCTTCTTCTTCTGTGTTTGTGGTTCTCGTCTGTCTGCACGATTCATCGTCTTCTTCCTCTTCTGTTTTTGTGGTTCTCGTCTGTCTGCACGATTCATCGTCTTCTTCTTCTGTGTTTTGTGGTTCTCGTCTGTCCGCACGATTCATCGTCTTCTTCTTCTGTGTTTGTGTTTAAGTTCTCGTCTGTCTGCACGATTCATCGTCTTCTTCTTCTGTGTTTGTGTGGTTCTCTCGTCTGTCTGCACGATTCATCGTCTTCTTCTTCTTCTGTGCCTCCTTCCGCTCCCAACCCCTACCCCCTCATCCCTTACTACACATTTAAGTGACATACAAACAAGAAGCTTGTAAATCATGTCTCTAGGCATGGAGTGATGCATGCAGCTGTCAAATTTCCTATCCACATGTCAATCTGACGGTGTATTTGTCTGGCAGTGTAAGCCACTTTGCAGGCCAGAGCGCTGACGTGCTGGCACCGAATTGTCAATACTGTGACAGCGTGGAGTCGTGATGTCTGTCTCTGCTTCCTATAATGTAGGGTAATATTCGTCGTGTGTGTGTGTGTGTGTGTGTGTGTGTGTGTGTGTGTGTGTGTGTGTGTGTGTGTGTGTGTGAGAGAGAGAGAGAGAGAGAGAGACAGACAGACAGACAGACAGACAGACAGACAGACAGACAGAGAGAGAGAGAGAGAGAGTGGCAGACAGACAGATCGGAGTGCGTGTGAGGAGTCGGTATTCTCCAATCATTTCTTTGCGATGCCCATACTAAAGTGACCCTCCCACCCCCACCTCCCTTCCATTCCTTTGGGTTGTGATTTATGCTTGGCTTGGTTTTCGCGTGGCAGACGCGACGCTCTAGTACTGATTGATTACCGAGTCTACTGGATACCTCTTTTTACTTTTCACTACGTGTGGTTAGACATGCCTGTCACATCCACACTCACGGGGGACACATAAGATCAAAGGTTGCTGATGGAAAAACAGCGTGATTTTTACCTATCTGATGGGTTCATTTTCCATACCGTTTGCGTTTGTGCCTCCTGACCAAGGTTAAATAACTTTTGAGAGATCTTTCTCCTCCATCACTGCCACTCCATTGCCCCTAGTCTCCGACATCCCTTTCATCAAATATGGCTTTGACAAGCAGGATGGAGTAAATACTGTAAAAGTTGTGCTGACAAGGTATTATTTTAATGACATTTCTTGCTGATTTTGATATTTCCCATATTTGAATGAGCTGTCTTCCTGACCCCCTCTTCAGATTTGTCTTAGACCTGCAGGAGGAGATCTGTGAACTTTATCACTGAGCAATCGTACTTTCATTACTGTTCTCTTGTTGTGCTGAGATTCTTCTTTTTCTTCTGGACGTCATCTGTCTTTCGCTAATGTTTGGAGTTTTGAGGAGATTTCTTTACCTTTGTTTCACGCCTTAGGGATCCTCACAGGTTCCGTAGACAGTGACTCTTTATTTATTGTGAATAGTATGTGCCCGTGTGTGCTCTTTTGTGTCGTCACACACCCCAGTCTGTGGACTCATCTATTTTTTCCCTTTCCTCTTTAACACCAGCGGGTGGCAAGCTGGGATTCGGGCGTTTGGCACCGAGAACCTCTATTGATTCTTCATCTGATTATCAGCACAGATGTTATTGGCACTATGGTCTGAATCATGGCCTAGGTTTTCTGACATCTTATCTGCTGGTGAAGAAGAGATCAGTAAACTTGAACAAGAAACCCTGGTAAAACTTATAAAAAGGGAATGGGAATAAATTCATTTAGTTGTGTGTGTGTGTGTGTGTTGTGTGTGTGTGTGTGTGTGTGTGTGTGTGTGTGTGTGTGTGTGTGTGTGTGTGAAGGCTGGGGGGGTGGGGGTGGGGGAAAGAGAAATATCAAGATATGAGCAGTACGGCTCTTGGGTGTTTTTTCTTCACGTGAAGTAGAAGTTGAGGAATCTGATTGATTCCTTGCACACGGCTGTACGGAACCCTGGGTTGACAGGCACGCTGTTCAAAGCACAACTCTGGCAATGAAGTTAGTCATGTCTGATAATGGAAACCAGTCTGAAAGTACTTGTTCAAATCAGGCTGAACGTCACAAGCTTGTAATGAGCCAAAGCAGAAAAAATCTACCCACGTACCTTTCTTTTCTTTTAATTTTTCTTTTTTTTTATGAAGAACACTAAAGCGTATAGAAAGATAGATTTAAATGACGCAGACATAGATAAAAAAATTACGCTCACTTCTGTCATAAGAGTCATGTAACGAATGCTGCATATAATCGGCTCATAAAGCACCATGGCTCAGGGGATTAAGTGTTGTAATTGTTGTGGTGTCTGACTTTTCATTCTTTCCCCTATTGACATCAGCACAGACAGAACTACGACTTTCTTTGAACTCTGGACGACAGAATCAATCCGTCACCTTGACCCCGGCCCCTCTTCTTCTTCTTCTGTGTTTTGTGGTTCTCGTCTGTCCGCACGATTCATCGTCTTCTTCTTCTTCTCTGTGTTCATCGTCTTCTTCTTCTGTGTTTGTGGTTCTCGTCTGTCCGCACGATTCATCGTCTTCTTCTTCTGTGTTTGTGGTTCTCGTCTGTCTGCACGATTCATCTTCTTCTTCTTTCTGTGCGCGATTCATCGTCTTTTCTCGTCTGTCTGCACGATTCATCGTCTTCTTCTTCTGTGTTTGTGGTTCTCGTCTGTCTGCACGATTCATCGTCTTCTTCTTCTGTGTTTGTGGTTCTCGTCTGTCTGCACGATTCATCGTCTCTTCTTCTGTGTTTGTGGTTCTCGTCTGTCTGCACGATTCATCGTCTTCTTCTGTGTGTTTGTGGTTCTCGTCTGTCTGCACGATTCACGATTCATCGTCTTCTTCGTCTTCTGTGTTTTTCTGTGGTTCTCGTCCGTCTGCACGATTCATCGTCTTCTTCTTCTGTGTTTGTGGTTCTCGTCCGTCTGCACGATTCATCGTCTTCTTCTTCTGTGTTTGTGGTTCTCGTCTGTCTGCACGATTCATCGTCTTCTTCTTCTGTGGTTGTGGTTCTCGTCTGTCTGCACGATTCATCGTCTTCTTCTTCTTTCTGTGCCTCCTTCCGCTCCCACCCCTACCCCCTCATCCCTCACTACACATTTAAGTGACATACAAACAAGAAGCTTGTAAATCACATTTTCAGCCATGGAGTGATGCATGCAGTTAGTCAAAGTTTCTATCCACATGTCAATCTGATGGTGTATTTGTCTGGCAGTGTAAGCCACTTTGCAGGCCACAGCGCTGACGTGCTGGCACCGAATTGTCAATACTGTGACAGCGTGGAGTCGTGATGTCTGTCTCTGCTTCTTATAATGCAGGGCAATATACGTAGTCGTCGTCGCGTCGTCGTCGTCGTCGTCGTGTGTGTGTGTGTGTGTGTGTGTGTGTGTGTGTGTGTGTGTGTGTGTGTGTGTGTGTGTGTGTGTCTTTCTGTCTGTCTGTCTGTCTGTCTGTCTGAGTTAGGGAAAGTTAGAGAAAGAGTGGGAAGGGAGAGAAAGAAACAGACAGACAGACAGACAGAGAGAGAGAGAGAGAGAGAGAGAGAGAGAGAGAGAGAGAGAGAGAGAGAGAGAGAGAGAGAGAGAGAGAGAGAGAGAGAGAGAGAGAGAGAGGACAGGGTAACAGAGGATTGGATGCGGGGTGGAAAGTCGGTATTTTACAATCATTTCCTTGCGGCGCCCATACCAAGTGTTTTTATTCCCCCTTCCGTTCCTTTGGATTGTGATTTATGCTTGGCTTGGTGTTGGCGTGGTAGACACGACGCTCTAGTACTGATTGATTACCGAGTCTACTGGATACCTCTTTTTACTTTTCACTACGTGTGGTTAGAGATTTCTGGTACATCCACACTCAAGAGGGACAGATAAGATCAAATGTGTCTTATGGAAAACAGCGTGTTTAGATAGATAGATAGATAGATAGATAGATAGATAGATATAGATAGATAGATAGATAGATAGATTATAGATTATATCTAGACGGGTCCATTTTATAATATATAACGGGTTGGCCGTCTTTTTTTCTCTTGACCAAGGTTAAATAACATTTGAGAGGTCTCTCTCCTCCATCACCACCATACCATAGCCCCAAATGTCTCCGACACCCCTTTCACAATCTATGGCTTTGACATGTAGGATAGAGTAACACTGTAAAGGTTATGCCAACAGTGCATCATTTTAATAACATTTCTGGCTGGTTTGGTATTTCCCATATTTTATGAACTGACTGCCTTCCCGACTCCTTCAGATTTGTTTTTGATTGCAGGAAGAGATATATGAACTTTATGCCTGAGCAAATCGTACTTTCATTACTGTTTTCTTGTTGTGCTGAGATTCTTCTTTTTCTTCTGGACGTCGTCTGTGTTTCGTTAATGTTTGGATTTTTGAGGAGGTTTCTTTGCCTTTGTTTCACACGCCGTAGGGATCCTCACAGGTTCCGTAGACAATGACTCTTTATTGTGGATAGTATGTGCCCGTGTGTGCTCTTTCCTATTGTCACATCCAGTCTATGAACATTTTCTTTATTATCTCATTTCTCCCTTTCCTCTTTAACACCGGCAGGCGGCAAGTTGAGATTCGAGCGTTGGCACTGAGAACCTGTACTGATTCCTCCTTTGATTATTAGCATTGATGTCTTTTGCACTGTGTGGCCTGAATTGTGCCCGTGGTTTCCTGTTGTCTTATCTGCTGGCGAAGAAGAGGTCAGAAAACATAAAAAAAAGAAACAGTAAATACTTGCAAAGTTAGGAAAAATGAATGCGATTAGATTTTTTAAGTTCATTGAAGAAAATGGCTCTGTGTGTGTGTGTGTGTGTGTGTGTGTGTGTGTGTGTGTGTGTGTGTGTGTGTGTGTGTGTGTGTGTGTGTGTGTGTGTGTGAAGAGAGAGAGAGAGAGAGAGAGAGAGAGAGAGAGAGAGAGAGAGAGAGAGAGAGAGAGTGAAATATTAAGGCATCCAAAGTAAAGTTCATGGACGTGTTGCTCATATCTGAAGTGAATGTTGAGGCATTTGATTGATTCCTTGTACGTTGTACAGAACCTTGGATCTGCAAGCGCCGTTCGAATTAACTCTGGCATCGAATGTTGTTATGTCTGATAATGGGAAACAGTGTGAAATTACTTGGGCAAATTAGGCCGAGCGTTACAAGCTTGTAATGAGCTAAAACAGAAGTGTAGCCATGCACTTTTTTATTTCTTCTTCTTTTTTTTTTTTATGAAAAAATAACATACAGAAAGATAGATATAAATGACGCAGAGGCAGACAGGTCGAAAATTACGCTCACCCCTGTCATAAGAGTCATGTAACGAATGCTGCTTGTAATCGGCAAATTAATGACAGGTTTGATCTTCGCTGAGATGTGTCATGGACAAATAGTTGAGAAAAACTTCAAACACTCGATGTTTCACAATGTTCATGCTGCTGCTCCCACCTTGTTGATAGGGAGAGATAGGGGTCTTTGAAGTCCTTTAAGAATATCAAATGGGAAGGATACAAGGAGAAAGCGAGACAAGTCGATGTCACAGCATACAACCTCATACGACGGATGAGGAGAAAGAAACTGAAAAATCTGAAAAAAAAAAAAACCCACCAAGAACTGATCAAATAATTGCCAAACCGCCAAAAGTCCTAGATTATAGGCCCCTTTTCTCTCGACGTCATTGATGGGCACTCTTACGGACAGAACACTTTCTCTGTGAAAGAGCGCTTAAATAAGAACGAGACGGGCGTCCGTCTGTCTACATATAGAGGTTGCACCCGTTTTGTGGTGTAGGTCAGACCGCAGCCAAGGGCAGACCCTTCAAGGCGTGTCAGAGATGGATTCCATTATCTCCTGCGCTTTGTCTTCACTTCCACAGACTGGCCATTCATCAATGCCACATGAAGGGGAAGCCTTGATGAAGCAGACTGACTGCGACTGGATGACACCAGAGGAATGGCAGTGAGGTGGGAAAGGTTCGGCCCGTAAACCAGAAATACAGACTCCGTGACATGGAAATACAAAGGCGATGATGCGAGGGTTCCACTACCTTCATGTCCACCTGTTTTTGTAGGATTCGTATGAAGAGTGTGAACGCTGGAACCAACATGGATAAACCATCTTCAGGAAAGAAGGCCGGCATGTTGCTGAAGTATCGGATGATGTGGGGAAACAGACCTGCATGACAGAGAAAATGGTAATGGAGGGATGGGGGTAATAGGAATTGAGATGAAAAGGGGGGGGGAGGGGAGGGAAGGGGGCAATGTTGTTGGTAGTAAGAGCCCAGGGGTATAACTGCTTTCAAAACTCAGAGCCCATTAAAAAAAGCTCCAGAAGGCCAAAGCTCACGCAACAGCCAATTGTTTGCAAGCCAGACTAGGAGCATCAAAGGGTCCTTCATCCCTGCGGTCTAGATCCTTTCAAATCAAACAAACAAACGAACAGTTGATGCATACACGAAACAAATCCACTCAAGATCAACCTTCGAGGGTGAATGGAAATATGCACTCCCCGAAAATCCCAACAGTCGGAAGCTGCACTAGAGAGAGAGAGAGAGAGAGAGAGAGAGAGAGAGAGAGAGAGAGAGAGAGAGAGAGAAAAAGGAAAAAGAGAAACTGGGAGTAAAGGGTGGGGAGGGATGAGATGGGATGAGACAAGTTGCCATGACGATATTGTCAAAACCAATCCAATGGCCAGTTATCTGGGGCTGATACGGAGCACATTAGTTCTCCTCCAACCACTTTCAGTGATGAGACAAAGACCATTGAAGTTATGAGAGAAGGAACGGTAATAGCTCGGTGAGACTGCTACGCAGCTGCTAGGAGGGAGGGGAGGATAGCGGACGGGGGCTGGCAATGTCAGGACTGGCGGAGCTGCAGGCAGTAGAATGAATTCTGCTTGATCAGATGTGATGATAGTCCACAGGAGTTTGGGGGCACTGTCTGGGCACCATCAGGCTTGATACACACAGAAAGTAATCGAAGGGCTGAATGCTAAGAGCATGAAAGCAGCGGGAGCATTTACGTCATGACTCCCGTCCTCCAGTCTTCCCTTGACACTCCCCCCCCCCCCCCCCTTCCCCTTTCCCCGCTACCCCCCACCACACCTGCTGTGTTCCTAGTCATATGTTTTTTGTTTTTTTTTCCCAAACCTGTCTCTGTTTGTCTATGCTCCTTCCCATTCTCCTTCCTCTCTGTTGCCTGATTTTGTCTACCCCCTCCCCTCTCTCTCTCTCTCTCTCTCTCTCTCTCTCTCTCTCTCTCACACTCAATCACACATCTTCTGTTTGTCTGTCTGTATGTCTGTCTCTGTCTACCCCCCCCCCCTTCTCTCTCTCTCTCTCTTCCTTCCTGTGTGTGTGTGTGTGTGTGTGTGTGTGTGTGTGTGTGTGTGTGTGTGTGTGTGTGTGTGTGTGTGTGTGTACACTGAAATATCAAGACAGAAATTTTCTCTGAGGAGTGTTTTAAACGTCTAGATTAAAAATTTTAAGGAATTTGTTTGATTGATTCGGTGTACGTTGTACTGTGACCCATATTAGCTGGTGGTCTGTTTGAATTGTGTCTCAGAATTGAAACGTAAAGCAGTAATGTGCATACCTGGAAGGAATAGAGATGCATTATTGTAAGTCAACGACAGTTACTGGTGAAAGACGCTCAGACACAAAAAACGCAAGGACAGGCAAATTGAACATTACCCATGCTCCTATTATAAGGGTCGTGCAACGAATGCTGTATACAGTTGGCAAAAAAAAGAGAGAAAAGTTCTGGCATCACTTAAATACTAATCTTCATCAAGATATTGACAGCCATAGTTGAAAATCCCTCAAACACACGATATTTGATCACGTTCATACTGTCTGTAACAAGACTAGGTGTATGCATGGCCTCATTGTTGACATTGAGGATTGGGGGGGGGGGAGATGAGCAGCTTTAAAAGTCCTTGAAATCACTTCCAGAGGGAGAGGACGACAGAGGAAGGACACAGACATATCATTGACACAGACAAAGTGATGCACATCCTCGCACACTGGATGAGAAAATCTGTGAGAAAAAAAAGACCCACCAAGAATCTGATCATAATCATTCCTCCATATTATGAAAGAAGCCTTTCTGGTAATGTCCTAGTTAAGAACCCCCCCCCCCCCCCCCCCCCCCCCCCCCCCCCCCCCCCCCCCCCGACCCCCCCCCCCCCCCCCCCCCCCCCCTTGACCCGACATTATTGCTTATATGGATGGAACAACATGTCTTCATGAGAACACAAACCAATGGGGACGAGACAAAGGCCATCGCCTGACTGCTGTGTTGGTGACAGGCTGTTCTGAGCCTGCACTCGTGCATGCTGTGGATCAGATCGTAGCTTTAGGCAGACCCTTCAAGGCGTGTCAGAGATGGATTCAATTATCTTCTGTGCTTCGTCCTCACTTCCACAGGCTGGCCATCCATCAGTGCCACATGAAGGGGAAGCCTTGATGAAGCAGAATGACTGCAACTGGATGACACCAGAGGAATGGCGGTGAGGCTGGAAAAGCCTTGTCCGGAAGTTGGTCATAAAGACCATACGAGATGGGAATACAAAGGCAATGACATACAGTCATGTTCCAGCTGTTTGTGCATTCATATCAAGAGAATGAAGACTGGAACAACTGTGGACAACACAGTCCTGCGGAAATAAGACTGTCCTGCTGCAGAAGTGTGAAGATGTGGAGAAACTGACCTACATGGCCAGCACAACCAGCAGTAAAAAGACAGACCAGAGGATGAGAGGAGGGGAAGCTGGAATCCCGAGGAAGAGGGGAGAGAGAGAGAGAGAGAGAGAGAGAGAGAGAGAGAGAGAGAGAGAGAGAGAGAGAGTGAGAGAGAGAGAGAGAGAGAGGGGGGGGGGGGGGCTGAGGTGGGAGCACGAGGTCATATATTGTCAGAACACGAAGTTAGCGCTGCTTTCAAACTACAGATCCATTAACAGACTGTATGTAGTGGGACTAACCGTCAAGCTTCAGGCAGCCAACAAAAAGTTCAGACTGCTCCTTTGAATGCAAGAAGGCAGACTCAGTTCATCGAGGAGTCCTTCACCCACGAGGTCCAGGCATTCAAAATAACTGTACACCTGTCCACCTCTTCAAACTATCTGTTGACCAGCCAAATATAATCCAACACAATGAGATGTGGGAAGGAGCTGGATAGTGGCGTGACATGGCATATGCTTTTAATTTATGGGTTGATTTCAAGTCATTCATTCTGTGGAAAGCTGTCTATGAAGTACATGTTTAACAGGTAGTCCGTATTTAAAGCAAACGTATGTCTCACGCGATGTGTGTTCCTAAAGATTGTGAACAGTGTGTTTGGTGAGGAAAGGAGGCTATCAGCATCAGTTCTCTACTGAACGCGTCCTCCACAATAATCCATGATGTCACCAGCCTGAACCTCCTAAGTGAAGGGGGCAAGGCAATGATTGGGGAAAAAAAAAAATCGTCATCAGCAGCAGTATTATCACACTGTGAGGAAGAAAAAGTGGGAGGGAAGGGTTTTGTACCACGGCATATCTTCCATCACTGATAGTTTCAGAATCAAGTGACTGGAGGCGGAAATTGAAACAAATCTTTAAACGAATTGTTGGTAAGTCCACCAAACAACAGGGACAAACAACTTACAAGACAAAACACGACGCGTTTCGACCTCACAGGTCTTTTTCAGGTGAGATGAACAACATTCGGGACAATGAGAAGATAAGTAATTGCTCGTTCTTGCAGGACTCCACCCCATGCAGCGTCTGTGGACGACTTTGTGCCTCAGGAATTGGTCTTTTCTTCCCACATGAGGACCCACATCAGCAGATGACCTGCCTGCCTACTCATTCGGCGGACACGACGGGAGAATTCACCATGAGTATTTATTTACCTGTATTAGAAATTCACAAAACACTAAATCTGTTGGAAACCCCACTGAACGAGCTCTTCGCGGAGTCTGCTTGCAAAGCGCTGTCCCACGACATGCGAAGACCAGCATTCTATGGCAATAGGACTTACATGAGTGGCTCATGATATTGAATCGGTGATGCAGCTTTCACATCTTTCCACCGACACTAGCGTGTGTAAAAGTGGCATGTATATAACTGGCACAAAATACATACAGACACACATACACATATACGCGCGCGCGCGCACGCACGCACGTACGTATGCACGCACGCACGCACGCACGCACGCGCACACACACACAGATATGAGACAGACGGACAGACAGACAGACAGACAGGCAGGCAGACAGACAGATAGATAGAGATTAAAATCCAACACGTCAGTGGATATCACTTCCTCTGGGAAAACCTCGCGGGTTGAAAAATGAAAAAAAAAAAAACAAAAAAAAAAAAAAAAAAACGAGGAAAGACAAAAGCATCAGTTTAATGAATAATGCATTTCCATTCCATTTCACTCGTCAGAAGTCTGGTCAGTCTGGTCAGTCTAATACAGCCTTTGAAAGGCGACCATTCGTCTGATGAAGCTTCTGAACAGCGAATATTCCAGTCGGTGCCAGTACAGAAGTACTGGCTCTGTAGTGGAGCCAAATGCATGAGCGATGTTGGTAGTTAATAGTAAAAATGATTTTGACGGCTGATCTTCTGTTTTACCAATACAAGCTATCTTTGAGGGTGTTCAGAAGATTTACAATAGACAAAAAAGCAACCAGAATCGTTGACGATTCCCCCCCCCCTCTCTCTCTCTCTCTCTCTCGCTCTCTCTCTCTCTCTGTCTCTCCCTCTCTCTGTCTCTGTCTCTCTCCCTCTCTCTCTCTCTCTCTCTCTCTGTGCGTCTGTGCGTGCGTGCGTGCGTGTGTGTGTGCGTGCGTGTGTGTTGTTGTTGTCGTTGTTGCTGTTGTTTGTTTGTTTGTTCGTTTCCTATTGTAATTTTTTTTAACATCCTCAAAGATAGTATATATGCATGAACTAGGATTCTCTTCTGCTGCTATCAAGCAGACCTTCATGGGCACTGGGCCAAGGGGACTCCAAGACACGATCAGTCTCTGTCAGTACCGGAGAGTCTGCGTCACGGCAGCAATGTGCTACATCACTGCAGTGCCAGACTCAGTTATGGAACCAGCCTACGTCACCACACCAGGCTGCACACCAAAAATAAATGCAGAAAGGTCTTGCTTAAGGAGTCGAGTAATTATAGACTGGCGCAATGGGTTGTTTTGAGAATGCTTCTTGTGTCCGAACGCTGATTCTTCTCATGTTGTCTCTTATAGCCATGAAGGTACAAACCAGGTAGTTCCAAGCAGACAGGTTGGAGTTTAAGGAATGGGACTACTGGGGGGTTTTCCAGCCGGCGCAAAGGAAGGGTCGTGGGTGAGTGCCACGGCCTGAAATGTGCCAGCTTAGGGGAAGGTCAGGTATTCGAAGATTGAATGTGATGTCATCGGTGAAAATCCCGCAAAACAAGGGAAATGATTGGTGGGGGGTTGTTCTTTTGAACAATTATCAGTGTAACATTCAATGCCAGCTCAAACATACTGTAGGCCTCAAAACGCTTACATGGGTTATACAGTGTTTCAGTGCAAAGTCCTAACTGTGGCGTGTGGCCGACAGGACCGGCATGTAATGCGTCGGTATTGGAGCAGCCTACGTCATCGCTCGGCCAGTCGACGTCAACATGTCACACACAGCTGTTTATTCGGCTGAGATTTCTTTCTGTCCACTACTCCCCCCCCCCCCCCCCTCCCCATCCTGGCCCCACTCCCCCCTGCAACCCATCCTCATCCCTCTCCTCTTCTATCCCTAAATTTTCATTGTAGATTTTTTTTAAGTGCTCCCTTGAAATTCACAAGCATTCTTCACACTCTGACAGACAGACAGATAGACGGTGGGTGGATGGGTAAATGAATGGATGGATACATCGACTGATAGATAGATAGACAGACAGACAGACAGATAGGTAGATAGAGATAGACAGACAGACAGACAGATAGATAGACAGACAGACAGACAGACAGACAGATAGATAGATAGACAGACAGACAGACAGACAGACAGTGGGTGAGTGGGTAAATGAAATGAATGGATACATCGACAGATCGATCGATCGATCGATAGATAGATAGACAGACAGACAACAGATAGACAGACAGACAGACGGTGGGTGGGTGGGTAAATGAATGGATGGTTGCGTCGGCAGATAGATAGATAGATAGATAGATAGATGGTTGGAGCGGACAAGGAGTGAGCAGGAAGGGTGAGGGGCCGAGGGAGTGGGACGAGAATGGCGGAGAGGAGGACAGTGGAGAGTGATGGATGGTGTGTGTGCTTAGGTCCACGTGCAATGGCCATTACGCTGTTCATGTGCACTGGAATTATTTCGAAAAGCAGTGTTAAGTAACTCCAGTGGTTAAAATGGTCAAACAAATGTTTTGTCTTGTGACTTTGTTTGTTCATGTCAACCGACCGGAATTACCGAAAATTACTTTTAAGATTTGTATCAATTTCCTTCTGCAGCCACCTCGCTCTAAAACCTACCATTGTAATTAGTTCTATTTTGTTACGGGTAAAAGTAAATTGAGTTTCCACTATTGTAATTAGTTCTATTTTGTTACGGGTAAAAGTAAATTGAGTTTCTTGTGTAAGAGAAAAAATCTTGACCCCCAAATTATTTTGGTTTCGTTCGGCTTTGTCAGGCGGTAGGCAGTAACGTACAACTTATTTCTGAATTCAAAGGTCATACTGTTTTGCTCATAGCCAAACGGGTATGCTGACACAGGGGGAAGGAAAATCCATAAATCATGATAATTTCCTACAGTTTAGAAGTGGTATTAATGTAAGCAATGTACTTCATAATCGTTGCATGGAAGTGATAAACATTTCATGATTGTTACATGGAAGTAATATACAGGATTCGTCATTAGAACGCTGAGCCATAACACATTCGGAAAATGATGTCCAACGTCCGACAATAAAACCTGTCCTCAATGTGAGGAGAGAGCTTGAAACTGAAACACGTCTTATTTCTCATAAATTCTAACGCTTATGCAAATATGCGCAAAATGTGTCAAAACTTTGAGTGAGTAATCCATAGAGAAGAATTTTCATGGCAATTTGATTTCGTCAGAAAAAAAAAAAAAAAAAAAAAAACACATCAAAAAACACACGAAAATCAAACAAAAAGAATATACCGTTTACAAAGTACATTTGTAGAAGCGGGAGATTTTTGGTGAAAGAAATCACAAACTAACGTCTTGAACCAATTTGGATAGATGTATGTGTCTACATATTGCATTGATTTAGCATTGTCCATGACCTTGTGTGTGTGTGTGTGTGTGTGGTGTGTGTGTGTGTGTGTGGCAGCATGCGTGAGAGATGTCCACTACAGCTATTGGCCTGTATTTATTTCACCAGGGCTTATCAGCTAACGACAATAAAAAAAAAAAAAAAAACCGTCGCTCTGAGTCAGTTTCAGTGAGATTTCATTAGTTCCTTTTTGTGATGTTCTATTCATGTATTTGGTAGTTAAGGGTGTGTTATTAAGGTACACGTATACGTGGTCTCTGCATTGTCAATAGACAGTGAAAATCTCCAGGGAGGCAGGACAAAAGAGAGGAACGGGGGGGGGGGGGGGGGGGGGGGGGGGGGGATGAGGGCAGAGGAAGCTGATCATCTTCAGTCCCTATTAAACCTGACCTGCTTCTTCATCCAAGACCTGACAAACAGAAAGACCCTCACTAAAGAAAAGGGGGAAAAAAAAAAAGGGGGGGGGGGGGGGGGGGAAATAGAGGGATGGAGGCCCCCGTTTACAAAAAAAAAAAAAAAAGTAGCAAAGTAGGAGGTTGGAGGTCACAAAAAAAAGACGAAAAGAAAGAAAAAAACAAAAAAGAATGAAAACACCCCCACTGTGCTGAGTCTGCATCCTCTACCCGCAAACCTACAGCACCAAAGAAACTACAGGACCACAAATATTATCACGTCCATCATCAACCCCACCCAATGTGATGATCGTTGGCCACCTCCCCCCCCCCCCCACCCCCACGGCCAACCTCTACCGCCTTTACCCCCTCCATTTTGTGTGTGCAATCTTGCCTGAAGAAGACCTAAGAGGTCGAAACCCGTCGTGTTTTGTCTAGTGATTCATTTGTTCATATTTGTCGGATTGATTACATGAATTTTTTTTCAAAGATTCGTATAGATTTCCGCCTGCAGTCGTCTCACTCTGCAACTAACCCCCTTTATTTTGGTTTTGAAATACGCAATTCTTCCCCCCCCCCCCCCCCTCCCCCCCCAGACGACAGAGGAGGAGGAGGAAGAGGGGGCGGGGAGTGCCTGGCGCGCCATCGATAAATCGTTCCATTGTCCTGTCGCCACCGTGGCTGACGTTTCAACACAGGAGAGAGCGTCCACGTCACCGCTGGCCCTACTACCCTTCACACACGGGGTTCGAACCCGTCAGGCGGCTCAGCCATTGTTCGAAAAAGACAGCTGGGCGACAGAGTAGGAAGAGATGCAGAGGAGTGGGGGGGGGGGGGGGGGGTGAGGAGAGAGAAACTAAAACAGGCATGACAATGGAGTCATCGTCTCTGTCTTGCCAGTCAGTGGCCGAATGAAAAGGCCGTGGTTGGAAAGACATGGTGGGATGGGGTGGGGGGTGGGGTGGGGTGGGGGGTTAAAAAAAAAAAAAGGAGAGGAATGTGACATGACGGTGGGAGGAAGGACAGACGTGAGGCCGGTGATGGGAGAGGGGCGGGGTAGGGGTAAAACGGAGGTAAGGAGGGAGTGGGGAAGAATGGGGAGGGAGGAGAGGTGGAGCAAAAACGGTTTATGTTGTACATCACCCAAGAGACCAGTGCCGATGTTACATCTACTTCCAGTACACACACACACACACACACACACACGCTCGCACGCGCACGCACGCACGCACACACAGACGCATGCACGCACACACACAGAGCATGCGCGCGAGTACACTCGCGCACATTCACACACGTACGCGCACGAGGTGCATGCTTTGAAGTGCTGTTGGATTCCATTTTTGAACGTTTGGTGGTGGGAATACCACAGAATTATAGACTGTGGTGTATCTCCATTTGATGCCGAGGGAGCACAGACACAGTCAGCCGTGTCTCCCTGATGAGTCCGAATCAGCAGACGAAAGGCCTCGGAGCAGGCGATATGGATGTTTCTGTCTTCAAGATGGATTACGATGGTCCCCGTATAATGCTAGCGAAGGATTTTGTGCTTATGCTATGCTGTCCTCATTTTCCGTTCCCATTCTCTGTCTTCCCGTGACCCCCACTCCCCCCCACCTTCCTCTCCACCACTTTTTTAAAATTAATATTTCTTTTGAATCTTTGTGTAACAACGCAATAATTGTTGGCTATACTTGTTTCTACCCAGTGTGTGTGTGTGTGTGTGTGTGTGTGTGTGTGTGTGTGTGAGAGAGAGAGAGAGAGAGAGAGAGAGAGAGAGAGAGAGAGAGAGAGAGAGAGACAGAGAGACTGAAAGAGAGAAAGAGAGACAGAGAGAGAGAGAGAGAGGGGGGCAAATTAATTCCATGTTGCTGGATTTGATTACCATTCATGTACTCACGCTTTTGCAGCTGTATTTCGTTTGAGACTTAGTACTTCGTGTTCAGTATCCCATTGGATAATCCTTTTGCAATTGTTGTCTTGTGTGTGTGTTATTTAGTCCTTCGTGAACAGTGTTTCATTTTCTTTCCTTTTCAGTGGTTTAGTTTCGTTTTCGTTTCGAGTAGTGTCTGTGTGTGTGTGTGTGTGTGTGCGTGCAAAATTCTCAATAGTTATATTTTGAAGTTAAAATGTGCTTTCAAACTGATGTACTAGCAACACGTATTGCAACACCATTATGAGAAAGACTGTTATTATCGTAATACAACTGGGACGCGCTCTCTCGCAGACTCTCTCTTTGACAAAAATCATGCGTGTTATCTATTTGTTTATTCGTACAAAATCACGTGAAAAGTGTAAGAAGAAGAAGACGGACAATACAAGGAGAGAACACAACAAAAAGAAAAAATACGCAAAAGCAATAACTTTGAAACACACCCTCAGATTCAAAGCCTACAAACCCTAAAAGCAACAGACTACGCACCTACACAAACTTGTTGTTATTGTTGTTGTTGTTATAATTGTTGTTGTTGTGTCTGCTTTTCCATTTTTTTTTCTCCCTCTTTACATCAGCACAGACAGAAATACGACTTTCTTTGAACTCTGGACGACAGAATCAATCCGTCACCTTGATCCCGGCCCCTCTTCTTCTTCCTCTGTGTTTGTGGTTCTCGTCTGTCTGCACGATTCATCGTCTTCTTCCTCTGTGTTTGTGGTTCTCGTCTGTCTGCACGATTCATCGTCTTCTTCCTCTGTGGTTGTGGTTCTCGTCTGTCTGCACGATTCATCGTCTTCTTCTTCTGTGTTTGTGGTTCTCGTCTGTCCGCACGATTCATCGTCTTCTTCTTCTGTGTTTGTGGTTCTCGTCTGTCTGCACGATTCATCGTCTTCTTCTTCTGTGGTTGTGGTTCTCGTCTGTCCGCACGATTCATCGTCTTCTTCCTCTGTGGTTGTGGTTCTCGTCTGTCTGCACGATTCATCGTCTTCTTCTTCTGTGTTTGTGGTTCTCGTCTGTCTGCACGATTCATCGTCTTCTTCTTCTGTGTTTGTGGTTCTCGTCTGTCTGC
This sequence comes from Conus betulinus, assembly GCA_016801955.1. Classification (NCBI taxonomy): domain Eukaryota; kingdom Metazoa; phylum Mollusca; class Gastropoda; order Neogastropoda; family Conidae; genus Conus; species Conus betulinus. The sequence continues at coordinate 9,474 of JADBJO010019042.1, read as the reverse complement.
CGATTCATCGTCTTTCTTCTTCTGTGTTTGTGGTTCTCGTCTGTCTGCACGATTCATCGTCTTCTTCTTCTGTGTTTGTTGGTTCTCGTCTGTCTGCACGATTCATCGTCTTCTTCTTCTTCTGTGCCTCCTTCCGCTCCCAACCCCTACCCCCTCATCCCTCACTACTACACATTTAAGTGACATACAAACAAGAAGCTTGTAAATCATGTCTCTAGGCATGGAGTGATGCATGCAGCTGTCAAATTTTCTATCCACATGTCAATCTGACGGTGTATTTGTCTGGCAGTGTAAGCCACTTTGCAGGCCAGAGCGCTGACGTGCTGGCACCGAATTGTCAATACTGTGACAGCGTGGAGTCGTGATGTCTGTCTCTGCTTCCTATAATGTAGGGTAATATTCGTCGTGTGTGTGTGTGTGTGTGTGTGTGTGTGTGTGTGTGTGTGTGTGTGTGTGTGTGTGTGTGTGTGTGTGTGAGAGAGAGAGAGAGAGAGAGAGACAGACAGACAGATAGAGAGAAAGAGAGAGAGAGAGAGAGAGAGAGAGAGAGAGAGAGAGAGAGAGAGAGAGAGAGAGAGAGAGACACAGAAGAAAAGACAGACAGAGACAGACAGACAGACAGAGAGACAGAGAGAGGAGGGGGAGTGGCAGAGGATCGGAGATGCGTGTGAGGAGTCGGTATTCTCCAATCATTTCTTTGCGATGCCCATACTAAAGTGACCCTCCCACCCCCACCTCCCTTCCATTCTTTGGGTTGTGATTTATGCTTGGCTTGGTTTTCGCGTGGCAGACGCGACGCTCTAGTACTGATTGATTACCGAGTCTACTGGATACCTCTTTTTACTTTTCACTACGTGTGGTTAGACATGCCTGTCACATCCACACTCACGGGGGACACATAAGATCAAAGGTTGCTGATGGAAAAACAGCGTGATTTTACCTATCTGATGGGTTCATTTTCCATACCGTTTGCGTTTGTGCCTCCTGACCAAGGTTAAATAACTTTTGAGAGATCTTTCTCCTCCATCACTGCCACTCCATTGCCCCTAGTCTCCGACATCCCTTTCATCAAATATGGCTTTGACAAGCAGGATGGAGTAAATACTGTAAAAGTTGTGCTGACAAGGTATTATTTTAATGACATTTCTTGCTGATTTTGATATTTCCCATATTTGAATGAGCTGTCTTCCTGACCCCCTCTTCAGATTTGTCTTAGACCTGCAGGAGGAGATCTGTGAACTTTATCACTGAGCAAATCGTACTTTCATTACTGTTCTCTTGTTGTGCTGAGATTCTTCTTTTTTTCTTCTGGACGTCATCTGTCTTTCGCTAATGTTTGGAGTTTTGAGGAGATTTCTTTACCTTTGTTTCACGCCTTAGGGATCCTCACAGGGTTCCGTAGACAGTGACTCTTTATTTATTGTGAATAGTATGTGCCCGTGTGTGCTCTTTTGTGTCGTCACACCCAGTCTGTGGACTCATCTATTTTTTTCCCTTTCCTCTTTAACACCAGCGGGTGGCAAGCTGGGATTCGGGGGGTTTGGCACCGAGAACCTCTATTGATTCTTCATCTGATTATCAGCACAGATGTTATTGGCACTATGGTCTGAATCATGGCCTAGGTTTTCTGACATCTTATCTGCTGGTGAAGAAGAGATCAGTAAACTTGAACAAGAAACCCTGGTAAAACTTATAAAAAGGGAATGGGAACAAATTCATTTAGGTGTGTGTGTGTGTGTGTGTGTGTGTGTGTGTGTGTGTGTGTGTGTGTGTGTGTGTGTGTGTGTGTGTGTGTGTGTGTGTGTGTGTGTGTGTGGGTGTGGTGTGTGTGAAGGCCTGGGGTGGGGGGTGGGGGAAAGAGAAATATCAAGATATGAGCAGTACGGCTCTTGGGTGTTTTCTCTTCACGTGAAATAGAAGTTGAGGAATCTGATTGATTCTTGCACACGGCTGTACGGAACCCTGGGTTGACAGGCACGCTGTTCAAAGCACAACTCTGGCAATGAAGTTAGTCATGTCTGATAATGGAAACCAGTCTGAAAGTACTTGTTCAAATCAGGCTGAACGTCACAAGCTTGTAATGAGCCAAAGCAGAAAAAATCTACCCACGTACCTTTCTTTTCTTTAAATTTTTCTTTTTTTTTTTATGAAGAACACTAAAGCGTATAGAAAGATAGATTTAAATGACGCAGACATAGATAAAAATTACGCTCACTTCTGTCATAAGAGTCATGTAACGAATGCTGCATATAATCGGCTCATAAAGCACCATGGCTCAGGGGATTAAGTGTTGTAATTGTTGTGGTGTCTGACTTTTCATTCTTTCCCCTATTGACATCAGCACAGACAGAACTACGACTTTCTTTGAACTCTGGACGACAGAATCAATCCGTCACCTTGATCCCGGCCCCTCTTTCTTCTTCTTCTGTGTTTGTGGTTCTCGTCTGTCTGCACGATTCATCGTCTTCTCTTTCTGTGTTTGTGTTCTCGTCTGTCTGCACGATTCATCGTCTTCTTCTTCTGTGTTTGTGGTTCTCGTCTGTCTGCACGATTCATCGTCTTCTTCTTCTGTGTTTGTGGTTCTCGTCTGTCTGCACGATTCATCGTCTTCTTCTTCTGTGTTGTGTGGTTCTCTCGTCTGTCTGCACGATTCATCGTCTTCTTCTTCTGTGTTTGTGGTTCTCGTCTGTCTGCACGATTCATCGTCTTCTTCTTCTGTGTTTGTGGTTCTCGTCTGTCTGCACGATTCATCGTCTTTCTTCTTCTGTGTGTTGTGGTTCTCGTCTGTCTGCACGATTCATCGTCTTTCTTCTTCTGTGTTTGTGGTTCTCGTCTGTCTGCACGATTCATCGTCTTCTTCTTCTGTGTGTTGTGGTTCTCGTCTGTCTGCACGATTCATCGTCTTCTTCTTCTGTGTTTGTGGTTCTCGTCTGTCTGCACGATTCATCGTCTTCTTCTTTCTGTGTTGTGGTTCTCGTCTGTCTGCACGATTCATCGTCTTCTTCTGTCTTTGTGGTTCTCGTGTCTGCACGATTCATCGTCTTCTTCTTCTGTGTTTGTGGTTCTCGTCCGTCTGCACGATTCATCGTCTTCTTCTTCTGTGTTTGTGGTTCTCGTCTGTCTGCACGATTCATCGTCTCTTCTTCTGTGTTTGTGGTTCTCGTCTGTCTGCACGATTCATCGTCTTCTTCTTCTTCTGTGCCTCCTTCCGCTCCCAACCCCTACCCCCTCATCCCTCACTACACATTTAAGTGACATACAAACAAGAAGCTTGTAAATCACATTTTCAGCCATGGAGTGATGCATGCAGTTAGTCAAAGTTTCTATCCACATGTCAATCTGATGGTGTATTTGTCTGGCAGTGTAAGCCACTTTGCAGGCCACAGCGCTGACGTGCTGGCACCGAATTGTCAATACTGTGACAGCGTGGAGTCGTGATGTCTGTCTCTGCTTTTATAATGCAGGGCAATATACGTAGTCGTCGTCGTCGTCGTCGTCGTCGTGTGTCCAGTGTGTGTGTGTGTGTGTGTGTGTGTGTGTGTGTGTGTGTGTGTGTGTGTGTGTGTGTGTGTGTCTGTCTGTCTGTCTGTCTGTTGTCTGTCTGAGTGAGGGGTGAGTTAGAGAAAAGAGTGGGAAGGGAGGAAAGAGAGACAGACAGACAGACAGACAGACAGACAGACAGACAGACAGAGAGAGAGAGAGAGAGAGAGAGAGAGGACAGGGGTAACAGAGGATTGGATGCGGGGGGGGGGGAGTCCGGTATTTTACAATCATTTCCTTGCGGCGCCCATACCAAAGTGTTTTATTCCCCCTTCCGTTCCTTTGGATTGTGATTTATGCTTGGCTTGGTGTTGGCGTGGTAGACACGACGCTCTAGTACTGATTGATTACCGAGTCTACTGGATACCTCTTTTACTTTTCACTACGTGTGGTTAGAGATTTCTGGTACATCCACACTCAAGAGGGACAGATAAGATCAAATGTGTCTTATGGAAAACAGCGTGTTTAGATAGATAGATAGATAGATAGATAGATAGATAGATAGATAGAAGATAGATAGATAGATAGATAGATAGATAGATAGATAGATAGATAGATAGATAGATAGATAGATAGATATTTATAATTATATCTAACGGGTCCATTTTCTATACCGTTGGCTTCTTTTTTTCTCTTGACCAAGGTTAAATAACATTTGAGAGGTCTCTCTCCTCCATCACCACCACCATACCATAGCCCCAAATGTCTCCGACACCCCTTTCACAATCTATGGCTTTGACATGTAGGATAGAGTAACACTGTAAAGGTTATGCCAACAGTGCATCATTTTAATAACATTTCTGGCTGGTTTGGTATTTCCCATATTTTAATGAAACTGACTGCCTTCCCGACTCCTTCAGATTTGTTTTTTGATTGCAGGAAGAGATATATGAACTTTATGCCTGAGCAAAAATCGTACTTTCATTACTGTTTTCTTGTTGTGCTGAGATTCTTCTTTTTCTTCTGGACGTCGTCTGTGTTTCGTTAATGTTTGGATTTTTGAGGAGGTTTCTTTGCCTTTGTTTCACGCCGTAGGGATCCTCACAGGTTCCGTAGACAATGACTCTTTATGTGGATAGTATGTGCCCGTGTGTGTGCTCTTTTCCTATTGTCACATCCAGTCTATGAACATTTTCTTTATTATCTCCATTTCTCCCTTTCCTCTTTAACACCGGCAGGCGGCAAGTTGAGATTCGAGCGTTGGCACTGAGAACCTGTACTGATTCCTCCTTTGATTATTAGCATTGATGTCTTTTGCACTGTGTGGCCTGAATTGTGCCCGTGGTTTCCTGTTGTCTTATCAGCTGGCGAAGAAGAGGTCAGAAAACATAAAAAAAGAAACAGTAAATAACTTGCAAAGTTAGAAAAAATGAATGCGATTAGATTTTTTAAGTTCATTGAAGAAAATGGCTCTGTGTGTGTGTGTGTGTGTGTGTGTGTGTGTGTGTGTGTGTGTGTGTGTGTGTGTGTGTGTGGGTGTGTGTGTGTGTGTGTGAGAGAGAGAGAGAGAGAGAGAGAGAGAGAGAGAGAGAGAGAGAGAGAGAGAGAGAGAGAGAGAGAGAGAGAGAGAAATATTAAGGCATCCAAAGTAAAGTTCATGGACGTGTTGCTCATATCTGAAGTGAATGTTGAGGCATTTGATTGATTCCTTGTACGTTGTACAGAACCTTGGATCTGCAAGCGCCGTTTGAATTAACTCTGGCATCGAATGTTGTTATGTCTGATAATGGGAACCAGTGTGAAATTACTTGTGCAAAATTAGGCCGAGCGTTACAAGCTTGTAATGAGCTAAAAACAGAAGTATAGCCATGCACTTTTTTATTTCTTCTTTTTTTTTTCTTATGAAAAAATAACATACAGAAAGATAGATATAAATGGACGCAGAGGCAGACAGGTCGAAAAATTACGCTCACCCCTGTCATAAGAGTCATGTAACGAATGCTGCTTGTAATCGGCAAATTAATGACAGGTTTGATCTTCGCTGAGATGTGTCATGGACAATAGTTGAGAAACTTCAAACACTCGATGTTTCACAATGTTCATGCTGCTCCCACCTTGTTGATAGGGAGAGATAGGGGTCTTTGAAGTCCTTTAAGAATATCAAATGGGAAGGATACAAGGAGAAAGCGAGGCATGTCGATGTCACAGCATACAACCTCATACGACGGATGAGGAGGAGAAAGAAACTGAAATCTGAAAAAAAAAAAAAAAAACCACCAAGAACTGATCAAATAATTGCCTAACCGCCAAAAGTCCTAGATGATAGGCCCCTTTTCTCTCGACGTCATTGATGGGCACTCTTACGGACAGAACAGTTTCTCTGTGAAAGAGCGCTTAAATAAGAACGAGACGGGCGTCCGTCTGTCTACATATAGAGGTTGCACCCGTTTGTGGTGTAGGTCAGACGGCAGCCAAGGGCAGACCCTTCAAGGCGTGTCAGAGATGGATTCCATTATCTCCTGCGCTTTGTCTTCACTTCCACAGACTGGCCATTCATCAATGCCACATGAAGGGGAAGCCTTGATGAAGCAGACTGACTGCGACTGGATGACACCACAGGAATGGCAGTGAGGTGGGAAAGGTTCGGCCCGTAAACCAGAAATACAGACTCCGTGACATGGAAATACAAAGGAGATGATGCGAGGGTTCCACTACCTTCATGTCCACCTGTTTTTGTAGGATTCGTATGAAGAGTGTGAACACACTGGAACCAACATGGATAAACCATCTTCAGGAAAGAAGGCCGGCATGTTGCTGAAGTATCGGATGATGTGGGGAAACAGACCTGTATGACAGAGAAAATGGTAATGGGAGGGATGGGGGTAATAGGAATTGAGATGAAAAGGGGGGAGGGGAGGGGAGGGAAGGGGGCAATGTTGTTGGTAGTAAGAGCCCAGGGGTATAAACTGCTTTCAAAACTCAGAGCCCATTAAAAAAGCTCCAGAAGGCCAAAGCTCACGCAACAGCTAATTGTTTGCAAGCCAGACTAGGAGCATCAAAGGGTCCTTCATCCCTGCGGTCTAGATCCTTTCAAATCAAACAAACAAACGAACAGTTGATGCATACACGAAAAAAAAATCCACTCAAGATCAACCTTCGAGGGTGAATGGAAATATGCACTCCCCGAAAATCCCAACAGTCGGAAGCTGCACTAGAGAGAGAGAGAGAGAGAGAGAGAGAGAGAGAGAGAGAGAGAGAGAGAGAGAGAGAAGGAAAAAAGAGAAGACTGGGAGTAAAGGGTGGGGACTGGGATGAGATGGGATGAGATGGGACAAGTTGCCATGACGATATTGTCAAAAACCAATCCAATGGCCAGTTATCTGGGGCTGATACGGAGCACATTAGTTCTCCTCCCAACCACTTTCAGTGATGAGACAAAAGACCATTGAAGTATGAGAGAAGGAGGAACGGTAATAGCTCGGTGGGACTGCTACGCAGCTGCTAGGAGGGAGGGGGAGGATAGCGGACGGGGGCTGGCAATGTCAGGACTGGCGGAGCTGCAGGCAGCAGGCCAGTAGAATGAATTCTGCTTGATCAGATGTGATGATAGTCCACAGGAGTTTGGGGGCACTGTCTGGGCACCATCAGGCTTGATACACACAGAAAGTAATCGAAGGACTGAATGCTAAGAGCATGAAAGCAGCGGGAGCATTTACGTCATGACTCCCGTCCTCTTGTCTTCCCTTGACACTCCCCCCCCCCCCCCCCCCTTCCCCCTTCCCCCGCTACCCCACAACACACTGCTGTGTTCCTAGTCATATGTTTTTTGTATTTTTTTCCCAAATCTGTCTCTGTTTGTCTATGCTCCTTCCCATTCTCCTTCCTCTCTGCTCCTGATTTTGTCTACACCTCTCTCTCTCTCTCTCTCTCTCTCTCTCTCTCTCTCTCTATCTCTCTCTCTCTCTCTCTCTCCTCTCTCTCTCGCTCTCTCTCTCTCTCTCTCTCTCTCTTCCTTACACATCAATCACACATCTTCTGTTTGTCTGTCTGTATGTCTGTCTCTGTCTACCCTCCCCCCCCCCTTCTCTCTCTCTCTCTCTCTTTGTGTGTGTGTGTGTGTGTGTGTGTGTGTGTGTGGTGTGTGTGTGGTGTGTGTGTGTGTGTGTGTACACTGAAATATCAAGACAGAAATTTTCTCTGAGGAGTGTTTTAAACGTCTAGATTAAAAATTTTAAGGAATTGTTGATTGATTCTGTGTACGTTGTACTGTGACCTATATTAGCTGGTGGTCTGTTTGAATTGTGTCTCAGAATTCAAACGTAAAGCAGTAATGTGCATACCTGGAAGGAATAGAGATGCATTATTGTAAGTGAACGACAGTTACTGGTGAAAGACGCTCAGACACAAAAAAACGCAAGGACAGGCAAATTGAACATTACCAATGCTCCTATGATAAGGGTCGTGCAACGAATGCTGTATACAGTTGGCAAAAAAAAAGAGAAAAAGTTCTGGCATCACTTAAATACTAATCTTCATCAAGATATTGACAGCCATAGTTGAAAATCCCTCGAACACACACGATATTTGATCACGTTCATACTGTCTGTAACAAGACTAGGTGTATGCATGGCCTCATTGTTGACATTGAGGATTGGGGGAGGGGGAGATGAGCAGCTTTAAAGTCCTTAAAATCACTTCCAGAGGGAGAGGACGACAGAGGAAGGACAAGACATATCATTGACACAGACAAAAGTGATGCACATCCTCGCACACTGGATGAGAAAAATCTGTGAGAAAAAAAAGACCCACCAAGATCTGATCATAATCATTCCTCCATACTATGAAAGAAGCCTTTCTGGTAATGTCCTAGTTAAGAACCCCCCCCCCCCCCCCCCCCCCCCCCTTGACCCGACATTATTGCTTATATGGATGGAACAACATGTCTTCATGAGAACACAAACCAATGGGGATGAGACAAAGGCCATCGCCTGACTGCTGTGTTGGTGACAGGCTGTTCTGAGCCTGCACTCGTGCATGCTGTGGATCAGATCGTAGCTTTAGGGCAGACCCTTCAAGGCGTGTCAGAGATGGATTCAATTATCTCCTGTGCTTCGTCCTCACTTCCACAGGCTGGCCATTCATCAGTGCCACATGAAGGGGAAGCCTTGATGAGGCAGAATGACTGCAACTGGGATGACACCAGAGGAATGGCGGTGAGGCTGGAAAAGCCTTGTCCGGAAGTTGGTAATAAAGACCCCATACGAGATGGGAATACAAAGGCAATGACATACAGTCATGTTCCAGCTGTTTGTGCATTCATATCAAGAGAATGAAGACTGGAACAACTGTGGACAACACAGTCCTGTGGAGATAAGACTGTCCTGCTGCAGAAGTGTGAAGAGTTGGAGAAACTGACCTACATGGCCAGCACAACCAGCAGTAAAAAAGACAGACCAGGATGGATGAGAGGAAGGGAATCCGATGAGGCTGGGGGTTGCCGAGCCCGAGGGAGAGAGAGAGAGAGAGAGATCGAGAGAGAGAGAGAGAGAGAGAGGAGAGAGAGAGAGAGAGAGAGAGAAGTGAGAGAGAGAGAGAGAGGAGGGGGGGGGGGGGCTGAGGGGGAGCACGAGGTCATTATATTGTCAGAACACGAAAGTTAGCGCTGCTTTCAAACTACAGATCCATTAACAGACTGTATGTAGTGGGACTAACCGTCAAGCTTCAGGAGCCCAACAAAAAGTTCAGACTGCTCCTTTGAATGCAAGAAGGCAGTCTCAGTTCATCGAGGAGTCCTTCACCACACGAGGTCCAGGCATTCAAAATAACTGGTAGCCACATGTCACCTCTTCAAACATATCTGTTGACCAGCTAAATAAATCTCAACACAATGAGATGTGGGAAGGAGCTGGATAGTGGCGGGACATGGCATATGCTTTAATTATTAATGGGTTGTTGTCAAGTCATTCATTTTCGTGGGGAAGCTGTCTATGAAGT